>JAGGCT020000092.1:0-67603 GCA_017654935.2 Phymorhynchus buccinoides
TCTGCTTTAGAAAGGAAAACACCGGATGGTCAGAAACAAGACTGACGACCAGGAAAATCAAAGCAAACAGACTGACCGCTGTGGCACGAAGCGAAAATCGGGTTCGGAGTTTTGAGATATGGAAAAGTTCAATTCCAACGATTCCTACAAGTTGCAGACGATGTCTGAGTGAGTCCGAAACTAGCAAACATATTCTTCTGCCCCTTTCCTACTCGTGGCTTCTTTTTGGGAGGCATGGCTGGTTTTAAACACGAATTGTTGTCAAAAAGGCCGAGAACGATCTTGTTTAGCGCTAGAAGACGGCTGGAACTTTATTTGGTCTTCAAAAAGTTGGATCGGAAAAGCTTTACCGAATGTGCAATGCCGCCATTTCTTCGTTTCGGCGTTCGTTTCGCCAGATACAACTTTTTAGTTCTGATTATGGTCCGAGGCCGCGGAAGAACTAAGTTTAGCAGACGACAGAATCCTTGAAGTTGTTGACTGCTTTGACGAAAAATCAATCGGTCAGATGACCGCCTGCCTGCTAAAACTATCCGGTCAAAATACGTTTATGCGTCAGTGACCGATGACTGACGCCAAGAATGAACCCTGACTCTTCTACAAGTTCTAGCACCATGGGTGAATACATTCGCCCAGTAGTACATCACTCTACACTCCCACCAAATGCAAAGGCTTTCACTGCCAAGTACCCTGCCATGTGTGTATCTATGTTTAGAGCTTATGCCTTATGTCAGTAAGTTTTCCATTATGGCATTAAAGCAACGCATGCGCACACACAAAATAGTTACTCCACTCTTGTCGGCTGAGATGCAACGGACAACCGAGAACGAAAAAATTACATGGCACTAGAAGAGTTAAGTAACAATAAAGAGGGGGTTTGTCTGTTCAAACAGATTTTTGTGCGTTAATCAATATCCATATTTCCATTTTTGTGTTAAGTTACTCCACTGTATTTTAAAAAATGTATGTAGTACAGTGGAACCTCCCTTGTAAGACCTTTGAAAATCATCCAAAATGAGGTCTTATAAGGGAGGGGTCTTATAAGGGAGGTAGTTTAAAAACTTAAAATACAAAGAAGGGCAATGTCGTCAGAGTAAGTAGGTCTTATAACGGGGGGGGTCCTATAAAAGGGAGGTTCCACTGTAATACCATATGGATAATGATAATAGAATAATGATGATAATATAATTTGTAGAGATCGCGTTTACTGGTAATTATCAGTAAAAAAAATACTGATTGCAAAACCAAAATACTGAGAAAACTATTTGATCTGTCAGTCCCAGGGACTGATACATTTTTGCTAGGACTGATAAAATTGTGATAACAGAGGCTTTAATATTTGTAGTTTTCACTGGCTTTTTGTTTCCCTAGGACTGGTTTTGACACCAGTTGTTGGGGGGCATTGTCGCTGATGGGACTGGTTTTGACACCGGTTGTTGGGGACATTGTCGCTGATGGGACTGGTTTTGACACCGGTTGTTAGGGGGCATTGTCGCTGATGGGACTGGTTTTGACACTGGTTGTTGGGGGCATTGTCGCTGATGGGACTGGTTTTTGACACCGGTTGTTGGGGGGACATTGTCGCTGATGGGACTGGCTTTAAAAAATTCCTAGCGCGACCACTGAATTCGTTAATAAAAAAAACATATTATTATGCTATTGCTTCTTCTTCAACAATCGCTCCAGTTTCCTGTCAATTATGAGCGCGCAGATGCGTCGTGCTGCCGTTATGCGCCTAACTAAGAAATAGTTAGGCCCAGCAAGTCCGACTTCGGCAGGAGGAAAGATTTTTCAAAGTGTTTCTTAAAAAAAAGGCTGGAGAATGGACCGGTAAGGCAGAAAGATAGTAGATGATAGTATGGTAGTCGTCCAGGGGCCGGGGTGTCACGGGGGGGGGGGGGGGGGGGTGTTGAATGGCTTACCCTGGCTAATAGACTCCAGGGATCATCCCAATAGCGAGAAGCACTTGAACACTATGGTACAAAAAATGCACCAGCTAGGGATGAGAACATTACGTGCGTGACCGTTTTTGATTACCCCGCCATGTGAGCAGCCACACTCCGTCTTCGGGGGATTTTTTAGACTGATGATGTTATGCTAGGAGCTTGTCATGGCTTAAGACAGGTCCCCGCACAACCATTCAGAGCATAACAACATTTTGATGTAGCCTTGGCGATCTAGCTTATGTCAAACTGGTCTGACGCAGCCTTATGCCAAGGATGCATGGTAGTCTGTCGTTTCCGACAATGACTGCCAGATAGCAGAGGGGGCAGATACTATTCTGGCGGGCTGGGTGAGAAAAATTTGTTTATAGCGGAGAAGCCTTGCCCAGGGTACATCCCCACTCTCTCGGCCAAAGGGATTTGAGGACACAGCTGGCGTTGAGGGAAGGTCCCCAAAGGCCAGCCCATCCCTTTGGCTGCAGCACCCAGAGCTGGGGCAAGGTGCCCCCTCGTCGTTTTGAGAGTCATAGTCTTCCACAAAGAGACTAAACTGTACCATGATTTCCAAATAAATAACTGTTAGAGAAAAACCATCTATTGTACAGCTCTCATGTGACAGTAAGCAGGTGGGAAAAGGCATGAGTCAAAGAGACAGACAGACAGATTATAGGAAGTTACAAGCACAGAAAATCCAGAAGGTGAGGAAACTATTTGTACACAAAAAAACCTGGCTGCCAAGGAGGTCCTTGGCTATTCACTGTGTCTGTACATGTGATGCAAGTGAAATTGACCCATGGCCAATATTAAAACGATACGGCTGTGCCCGATGGAAGCTGTCTTTACCAGTATCAGTTCTCCCTACACGGTAACACACTATAAAGAATTGTTGGTTTTTGTCACTCCACGTGTGGGTGGCTCCATGAATGGAGCGAAGTCCCCTGAAGTCGGAGTATGGCCGCCCATGTGGCGGGGCCCTTTAAAAGCAGCCATACACGTAATCTTCCCACCCAAGGCCATGCGAAATGTTCACATGGCACTGGGTGTGCCCCCAGAGCGTTTAAGCTGGGGAACGAAAACAACAAACAAGAAAGACCCCTGGTATCCCCACGGGTGGGGATGGGGTGCTAATAGCATTATTGTTGATTCCTCTGTCTAGGGAATGAAGTTCAAGTGGGCAGTTGAACATGATCTGGGGTGGTCAGTGTGGATTGCCCAGTCAGTGGCGAAGGAGACCCTTACCAGCAGGGATACTGCTCTGGCATTGAACAAGCACTCATTCAAGGAATTTTTCTTTTCCTTGAATGAGTCGTCGGAGATTATCCAAATGAAGGAGACCCTTGATGCCCGGAAATCTCGATCTTCAAGTAAGATTTTTTCTCTCTTAAGTGATGAAGACTGAGTGAAACTGAATGTGAGACATTTATTTAACAGATTTCAGGTTTTGTCCCTGCTGTCTTTATTTATTCATAGTTTTTCTTTAGAAATATCCTTATGATAGGTAAATTTTTGCTGCCTTTGTACGTTTTTCCCTTTTTATTATACTCTGACCATACTTAACATTTGATATTATTACTGCTGCTTTACTCAGAAAAATGCAGATCTATAGATAGGATGGATGGATAGATTGATTGGAATATTTATTTCATGCCAAGTTTTGTTGTTGTATTTTTTGCATGAAAATTATCCATCTTTTGTTTTCTTTTTATGTTCAGCTTTTGCCGGATAAACCAAAAACTGGTATGGTATGTAGTGTGGCATTGTTTTCTACTCTGTATTCAGTTAACTTAAGCCTAGTACTAGTAGTAGTATGGTTCATGTTTCTATTAATAATCAGTTTCCTTTCATAATCTATCGCTTGTGCAAGATCAAAATAGCTCTTGACTTCCTAGGTTGCAGAACTACATCTTTTGCGGATGAGTGGGATTTGCTACGGTGCAGTGGTTTGTATTATTTAGATCTGCATGCAGTGCCTCTCGCTTCCTCATTGCTTGTTTGATTATCTGCTAATTTTATGTGAAAGAGGTATAAAAAAAAATTGGTATATAAATTTTATAATTGTTAGGACTTTGGAGCTGGATATTGCTTTTATTCACTCTCTCTCTCAGTCATGATTTCTTTCATGATAAAAAATAAATAAAAATCAGGACATCTTGAGCGGGAATAAAAGCAGTATCCTACTCCAGAGTCGTAATAACTGATAGTAACTGTTTCTGATGGTGGTGGCGCATACGCTGGAGAACACTTAACACACAATTGGGTAAACTGAAATATTGCTTATTGGCTAATAACACAAATATTTGTTTGAATGGACAAAACTTTTCTTTAATGCTTAACGCAAATAATATTGTTAACCCACAACAAAATCTTTGTCCCCTGAATTTCACGTTGAGAGTACTTGACTGTACATTTCTACATTCTGTGTGTGTGTCTTGTGTGTGCGTGCATATCTCATCAGTAGCTGCATTGTTGTTCTAATGGTGGTGGTGCATACCTTCATGCATTCTCTGTGTGCGTGCATATCTCATCAGTAGCTGCATTGTTGTTCTAATGGTGGTGGTGCATACCTTCATGCATTGTGTGTGTGTGTATATCTCATCAGTAGCTGCATTATTGTTGTTCTAATGGTGGTGGTGCATACCTTCATGCATTGTGTGTGTGTGTATATCTCATCAGTAGCTGCATTATTGTTGTTCTAATCTAATGGTGGTGGTGCTTACCTTCATGCATTTATGTTTGCATGTGCGTGTGCACATGTATATTATCAGTAGCTGCAGTATTGTTGTTTTTGTGTGTACAACACTGCTTCTTAAATCTGATGGAAATAACACTACTGTATATAACACTGTATGTCCTGCTTTGTATCTGTGCTAATATGTGTACACTTGTCTGTCTCTTTCTTATTAATGCCCATCCAGAGCTTGGGTAAGCAAAGGTCTGTTTTGGGTCTGACTGGCTTTATACTGTTGCAGTGCATTCCCTGTTTCTTTTGTAATGAATTTGTTTAATATGCCTATTCTTAACCTGTCCTGCAGTTTTATATGTTTTGCATAGTTTTAAATTGTCATATCATAGAACTGCTTAGTTTCTTATTGTAATTTAAAAAAAAAAAAAGCTTCCAGAGATTGAATATATAAATTAATGTAAAAACTTGATCAAAGTTGTGAAATATGCCTATTTTTAGTTAGCGTAAGCTTGGTTTTTTTTATTTCATTTTTGTTTATACTTAAATACAAGTTATAAATGTGCATGTATTGCTATAAATTTTGCAAACATGAATTAACTCTTCTAGTGCCATGTATTTTTTTTATATTCTTTACTGTCCGTTGCCGACATGAGGGAAATAACTATTTTTTTCAAGTTTGCATGCATTGCTTTAACGGAAAAACCACTAACATAATGCCTATAAACAAAGACATGGTAGGGACCTTAATTTGCAGTGAATGTCTTTGCATCTGGTGGGAGTGTACAGTCATAAACTGGGCAAATATATTCACTGTATTTTTATCCCCCATGGTAATAGAAGAGTTAATGTTCAAGTCAAGCTGTTTGATAGGGTAAGTAAATTTCTGTATGAACTTTCAGGTGTGTGCCCACTTCCAGACGCATGGAAGCTTGTGCTGCCCCATGAGGACCATGCGTGGATCTCCAAGGCTCTGTTTAAGAGCGGGCCTACTGGGAAACCGCATCTGGACCCAAACAAAGTGGACAGGTTGTGGTTCAGCGCTCCACCACCACCTTGTAGAGTCTCCACCTTGCCTCGTCCTTCTTGGTACTTCAC
This sequence comes from Phymorhynchus buccinoides, assembly GCA_017654935.2. Lineage (NCBI taxonomy): Eukaryota > Metazoa > Mollusca > Gastropoda > Neogastropoda > Raphitomidae > Phymorhynchus > Phymorhynchus buccinoides. The sequence goes on from JAGGCT020000092.1 coordinate 5,722, forward strand.
CCACAAGCTCTGCTTGTGGGTACCCAAGCGCTTGTGGAATCTTGCGTTGAGATGCAGCCTTTGCCAGCAGGAGCTCACTTTGGCTGGGTTGTACACTAAAACCATCCGCAAGGCAAGTGAAGCATTCAAATCTTTAATACTGTGTTATGATAAATTCTTTTTAATTTTTTTTATTTATAAAGAAAACTTCTTGAGTGCTTATTCTTAAAGTGTATTTGAGAAGACAGGCAGTTCCAACGCTCTGTGCGTGTACTTCCGTGACCGCGCACACAATGGCAGCAACAACGACGACGACAACAACAAAAGCGTCTGCTCAGTGGTCAACATTTTCGCTGAGCTCCACATTTGTATTTTGTATCCGAGCTCCACATTTTTAATTTGTATCCCCGGTTTTATAACACCAAAGAAAGTAAGTACAATTAGCATTCAATCAAAAGGAAATCAGAGATTGTGTGATAAACGCTGTATGACAAAAGCATTGGATAAAGAAGGGTTTGCATGTATGTTTGTGTGTGCAGTTCTGTGGTTGAGTCTGCTAACAGGTGAAACCAAGATACTGGCCGTCTTACATTTCTTGTAGTGGAGTCCTGCCTTTGTAAAGGAAGTGGGATTTTCCCCGTATGGACACGACAGTACATAAAAAAAAACCCACTACATTTCAATGCATTGAAATGCACGCCGCATGTCTTGGCCAAGGTTTCCAGTTGTTTCAAATATTCTTGTAGAGCGAAGTAATCCTGGAAGGTGTTCATCTCCCTGTAGAGGGGATAATGGTCCACAAACAACCTGACTGTTGACCTGACGGTATCGGGCAGGTCGTTCATGTAGCAGATAAAAAGTTAGGGTCCTTGAGGAACAGCCGATTACGCCACCACTTCTTCTTTTCTCTTTTTTGTTTCGTTGCTGTGCTCCTATTGCTGCATGAAATGGAATGTGTGTCAGGTTGCATTGCTGCCACCACTAATCCATCATTTTTAAAAAAGGACAGAACCTGAAGAAAAATAGGCAAACCCTCCTACTGTTTACCCAGTGGCGACTGTGGTTTTTGACACCAGTCCTTCTGTGGTAAACTGAATGTGAGGCTGCCTTACTACATCAGCCAATGTCTCCAGTCTTCTACATGTTGTAATTCTCGTGACAGGTGACAACACTTGGAAACAACAAGCAGCAGGACTACTGATGAAATTCTGGTAACAGGTGATCTCTCTTGGAAGTGACATGCAGCAGGATGATTTATAAAAACTGGATAACACAGAAGCGTAATTTTTGTTAGTTTAGTTTGTTATTATAATTTTTAGTGTTATGGTGATCATCAGTTCCCTTCTTATTTTTATGATTGTTATTGCACATCAGGTGTTTGACATTGACCAGACGTACTACCTTGCTGGTGAGGTGTACGACTGCCGCCACTGCCAGAAGGATCGCAAGATCATCAGCTGGAGCGACGAGGTGCTGGACCAGATGGATGTTGGCCATCGAACTCAGTTTCCGGCCTTGCTGACATACCGGTATGCCGCTGACTGGCGTCTGGTCCGCCTGCTGCGTCAGCGAAGCCTGGGGAACAGCCCATCACGGCTTGCAGTGAGTCTGCAGGAGCAGCACAGTGAGGCATGGATGGCAAAGTCGATCCAGTACCTCACGGCTGTGAAGGACTACCAGCGTCCTGACAGCGTGCGGCAGCTTTTGCGACACGAGCAGCCAGAGCATCCACCATCCGAGCCTTCAGTGCCCAAGCTCGTATGGCTGCAGAAAGTGTATGTGCGAGACTTTCTGGGCCGGATGGATGCTTGTCTGGCTGCTGCTACATCAGTGTTTGGGTCTGTCCTGAAGATGGACTCCACGAAGAAGGTAAAGCCCATTTTGTGCGTGGTAACTAGTTGCACACATTTGCGTACAATTACTCCCATGTGTAGTCAAATCTTTACAATCAGTCAATGTAAGCATAACCCATGTAAGGCACACACAAAAATATGTTGGTTTCCTGTTTCCCTACCTACCCTAGATTTTGGCTGCCGACCCTAAACTTCTTTTGGATGAATGGAAAAAAAAGAAAACGAAAGTAAGCGAGCAAACAGAAACATAAAACATTATACGTGCAAAAGTATACTGTTTTGTTTTATCAAAATATATAAATATGTTCACACACATGGACCGAACACAAGATTAAAAAAAAAAGAAAAAAGCCTAGTACCTACCTACCTACCTAACCTATTTTTCAAACTGATGAAACCCCAAACAGACATAATTTTTTGGGGGCCTAATAGTCATTGTATTTTTTAAAATAGTGCTTACAGTTCTTTAAATAACAGAAATTATATATCATATTTGACAGAATATAAAACGAAAATTGTGGTGATCAGATGTACAGTAGAACCTCCCTTGCAAGACCCCCTTATAAAATAAGACTCCCTCCGACTTGAGAGCTACTTCTATGAAACATTGCCCTTCTTTGTAAGTATTAAAATTACCTCCCTTGTACAACTCCTTCCCTCTTAAGACCTTAATTTGGAGGTTCTAGTTCTACTGTATTTATTATTGTTAAGCAAACCCTAACATAATAAGAAACAATTACAATGTCCACATAACAATTGTGTCTTTGCCTAACAGATTGCCAAGAAGTTAGCGGGAGAGTTCCGCGACACGGCTGCCTGGGTCACCAACGTGGGCAACGAGTACGGCCAGGTCTTGATGAGCGTGGCAACGACTGGAGAAGGCCCACACCTTCAGAAGATGGCTGAGGGTATTGTTGACCGCTACAGCAGAGCCAACGAGGATCCACCCAAGGCCCTGTATGTGGACCGGTTCTGCTGTGGAGACGATGCCCCCAGTCGTGTCTTCCTCAAGGCCTGGCCTGCCCTGAGCATCCGCCTCGATGTGTGGCACTTCATGAGGCGGATTGCTCGGGGTGTGTACACCGAGGCCCACATCCTGTATGCCCCCTTCATGTCTGGCCTTTCCCAGTCCATCTTTGAATGGGACAGCAACGACATGAAGATGCTGAAGATGGCGAAAAGGTACAGTATTATTCAAATAATTGTATGCAATAATTCCTGTATTTTGCGCAAAAGTGTTTTATGTATTTTGAAAAAGGAAGCACATGGTGACATAGGAAGAAAGCAAAAATGAATGCATATATTATATATGTATCTGTATGAAACCGCTGTGACATTGACATTTTAAATTTATTCGAAAAGACATGGTATCAGCCAAAAGGTAAAAATCTGTATTTTGTTGTTTGTGATTTAAATACTTTGGATTATAAATAGTATGCAGTAAGTATAATTCAATGAGGCTTTATTCTGAAACATTGTCTGCCCCTGTCTAGTGCACTGAGATGTGTGCACCACCTACATAATCGCCCTTGCCTGTCAATGTCATGAAGTAGTAGTAACTAGCCACAAAAAATTATCTGCCCCTGACTTGTCACTAGTTGGCATGGGCAACTCGGTCCTAACATTATTGCCCTTTCGTGTCGTCAAAAATAATAGAAAGGCTCATTCAGTAAGAATAGAGTGTAGCATATTATTCAGACTATAAGGCGATAATTTTCCCCCAGGCTGAGAGTGAGACCCCTGGGCCTTATAATCTGAGTAATAAAATGGTAAGAAAATATAACAAAATCTGAATTTTGTGTAAAATTTGGGGGGGTGCGCCTTATAGTTCCAATAATACTATAGATACATTGCATTATAATTAGTATTTTGCTTTTAGGTCCGAGATGCAGCTACGGGGCTTCGCTGACCCCTCCGAAGAGGACGTGGTGGAGGCTGTCACCAACAGGGAGATGGCACTGCACTGTCGGAGGATGACTCGCAGTGTGGAGGCCATGAGCCAACACATTGAGGAGCTCCTCCGACTGTACACCAGTGCGGCTGCGACAAACTCCCTTGGTCAGCCTCTTCTCAACAAGGAGGAGGTTTGGGCCATCTGGAGGATAGAGGCTCGCCACCTGCCATGTCTCCAGGACCCTCCAGGTGTTCTGCTGTACCTGGAAACAGGGTCACTGACCAAGGCAGGTCACAGCCTCAAGACGTACCGCTGTGCCCGGGGATCCACGTCGCTGGAGTCGTTCCACCTGCATCTCAACAGGTTCATCCCCGGTACAGTTATTCTTTCACTACCTTTTGATATAAGAAAACGCACTTCTTTAAGGATCGTCTCTGCTTCCCTATTTCAGCCATGGCGTTTGTTTCAGTATTTTGATATTTGGCTGTTATAGGCACCAGTGCCAGTGGCCTGCACTTCCAGGTCTACCTGCTGGATGGCCTCTACAGGTGGAACCAGGACCGTGCTGATGCTGCTGTGGGACAGGTGAAAGGGCTGCACAACTACAGCGGCATTCTCCAGGCTGCCCTCAACGACCTGAGCTGCTCTGTGTTCGGGGAATGTGCAGTGCCCTCCAGGACGCCACGTCCATATACAGGTGAGGTATCATGATTAACATGGATTCATCTTTCTGAATGTGAATATAACAGATACATCCCAAAGAACAAATCTATCATATCTGTTGTGTTTTTTGTTATTTTTCTCTCTGTGTTTGTGTGGGTAGGTTATTTTGTAGTCTCAGTTCTATAAGATGCTGCATGTAACATTTTGAAGGGCCAATATCACAGTGAGACAGAGAGTTAGAACTGAGGGGGCTCCTGGTCCGTGCTCATAGTTTAGAAACTGTTGCCGTCAGACCACTATAACTATATAAGGTATGTATTAGTATGTATTTTCACTGGTATCCCCGCTGCGTACAGCTGGCAAATTCTGATTTCGCCTCGAGCACGATGAACCTGAGTTCAAACCTGGGCACATGGGATTATTCCTCTCACTCTGCACTAGGCCTTATGGTATGAACGTGAAGCCTTTTGGATAAGACGATCAACTGAGGTCCTGTGTGCCCATGCAGTTAGCACACATTAAACCCATTGGTAGCAAAAGTTACGCACACACACACCCCTCTCCTCCCTTTCCTTCCTCCTCAGTCACACAAAAACAGGCATGAGAACGGCCTGCAGATCCACGGTGTTCCCATCTTGTTCTCTTCTATAAGTTTAGTCTAACTATTATTTATAGTTTATTTTCATCGAATTACCTGTAATTATATGATTACATTTTTGCACAGGTGAGCTGATTGGCCTTCAGTACCTGACAGATCAGACTGTCAGGGCTCTGAGGCAAGAAGCAGATGACGATGAAAGGCGAGTTGAGGAGGCTCTGGAGAGGGGAGAGGAGGTGGAAGTTCCTGAAACTTGGGACGATCCAGCAGCAGCCTCAAACGATGCAGATACTGCAGAAGACAACACCGTCAGCCCAGCCTCCATTCTCCTGCATCATTCAGCGGAGAAAGTGCTGGATGATGTGTGCAAAAGGTCCTTTACCCTTAGGCAGGCGTCTTCTGCAGATACTGCATCGTCTGCTGCACCTCCTCCTGCCAGCTCCTCTCAGAAGTCCCCTCCAGACTACCAGCCTGCAGCCAGGCAGTGTGCGCTCAGTAAGCGTACTCTCCTGCCTCAAGATTCAGGAGAGGTGCCTGCTAAGCGCCTTTGCCCACAGTCGTCCACATCAGCACAGCCTGAATCTTGTACCTCTTCTGCAGTAAGATATTTTTTCTTTTGCATTTTTCTCTCAGTATTCTTTTTACTATAAATAGTGGACATAATTTATCATTAGTGTCTCCCCTAGGGGATACTGGGGGTTCTTTTACACAAATAGTTCTTCCACCTTCTGGAAGTTCTGTGCATGTACCTTCCTTCAGTCTGTCTCTCTTTGACTCTGCCTTTTCCCTTTGCTTACTGTCATGTACTATCTTTCTGCCTAACCCATCCACTCACCACCTTTTTTCAAGAAATTCTTCTCCAGCCGAAGACGGACATGCTGGACCAAACTATTTTTTAGTTAGACGATAACGGCAGCATGATGCATCAGCACTCATAATTGACAGGAAACTGAGCGATCAATGAAGAAGAAGAAGAATCATGTTATTAGATTAAGATTATAGCCCCGTTGACAACTAAGGCCATATCAGGGCTGTCACCACGTTAAATATTACCACGTATTAAAAAGGGATAAAAACACAAGGTAAAAGTGTTATTAGCTGTCCCATTGAATTGAAACTTTGTGTGTACATTTACACTAATGTCGAGTATGTCACTACGTGTAATATGTTCATTGGAATAATGTTTCCACATTGAAATATTAAACCAGGTCTGCTATGGACCAGACAACAGGCCGGGCTATAACAAGGTGCAGAGTTTGGCAAGGTACCTTGTGTCACTCTGCCACAACTCTGCACTGAGTCAAGGGGAGGTGGATGAAATCAAGAAACTCCATGGTGACCTTGACCAGGTCGACAAGGACCCTGTCGTCTGTCCCGAAAGAGCCCAGAAGACGGGCAACACAGGGTACTTCAGGCGGGTCAAGGGCCACAACCTGGATGTGCCAGGCTTGCAGTTTGCCAGGAAGTAAGTGCAGCGTTTTATTTCAGCTGGATATTACTGTTTAACCTAATGTTTATGTATAAATATTTTCGTTCCTGATTTGGTCAGGTGCTAGTGGCTGACAAAGGTTTTGCTTAGATGTGAGAGAAAGCCGAAAATGCCCATATAAGCAACAAAAAGCTTCTTGTTTTTGTGGGTGTTTTTTTGTTTTATCGTAGGTAGAAATATTTTTATAATTGCAAACGTGTTTGACTTGTGTGTGTGTGTGCACGTGTTTTCCTTGTTCGCAGAACCTTCGCTGGTTTGGGTTCCCCGGGCCATGACCCCAGCGTCAACAGGCTTACAGAGGCAGTAGTTGGCAGGGTGTTTGACGCACACCTGTATCCAGTGACCACAGCGCAGGTCAAGAAATCGCGCCTGGCACTGGTGTCTGATGCGTATCGGCAACTACTGTCTCTGCTAGAGAACTCCCCAGCCAGAGGCCTTCTCCTGCTCGCTAACATCAACCAGAAACTGCTGAGCAACTGGTTAGTAACATCATTATATTCATAACACACCTTGGCATAAGGCTGTGTCAGACCAATTGACATAAGCTAGAACACCAAGGCTACATCAAAATGTTGTGCTATGCATAGTTATGCAGGGATTGTGTTTAGCCATGGCAAGCTCCTAGCATAACATCAACAGTCCAAAATCCTCCGAAGTCAGAGTGTGATTGCTCACGTGGCAGGGTAATCGAATATTGAGTGATGACAGCGATGAAAATTCCCTTTTTTGTGAAAGATAGGAATTATAAGATCGTGACTTGAAAGGGTAAGTGAATGATTTTGATATACATTTCCATTTGTCTTAGGCTTCACCAGTATGCAAAAAGTAGGCAGTGAATCACTAGTGAATGCAGTTTGCGACTACACTTTGGCATTTTGATTTTGTTTTTGAGCCATGCATCCCCATAACATCTTGAAATTCATTTTGCAAATCAGACAGACATCTCAGCAACACATTAAAAAAAAAACCACACCATAAAATCTGTTTGGATATTTTGTTTATTTTATTTTTTACGCTACCCCCCCTTTTGTACGGAGTGACGTCCCTTGGGCTAGGATTTCAGAGGTGACTGAGCGCACAGAGCATCAGGACTTAAAGGGTTAATGTGACTGCCTGCCCGTTAAATGACACTAAAGAGTTTTACCTCAAACTACACATTTCACTTTGAAGCTACTCATTTAGAGTTTAGAAGGTGGGTGTTACTGACAATACCACATCTTCGTCTGCTTAACAAAAACGTCACCATTGGCCTTGGGGTTGCCTGGGGACAATACCCCCTGGTATTTCACTAAGCTTACCTTTAACACTTTCAACGCTAGCCATTCCTCAACCTAAATTTACCCTAAAATATACCCAGGCAGAGAAAGGATTTTGTCTGCAATATTGGGGATTCCTCTATGACATGCATAAAACAGGGCCTGTCCTTAACTCCCAAAATTAAGAACATAAGGTCACTGGATACCAGACCCTCATTTGATGCCTTTTAGTGACATGGCTCATTTTGGTGCGAAGAGGCGACAGTGGCGATGAAAGGTCTAAAGTCTTAAGCCATCATAATTATACTATTTTGGGGGGTAAGAGCTACTGATAAAAACTGTACGCTATAGCGTACATGTCACGCACAAACGTTTCATACTAGGCGGGTTTGCATCATTACATAAAAATTATTTAAAAAATAATGCTTAACCACACAGTTTAGAAAATTTGCGGTATTGTTTATAATAATAAAAGCTAGCATATGTTATAATTTCAAAGTAAAATTTTGATTATTAGCAGATTTTAAAAAAACATAACAAAGAAGACGAACAGATGGGTAGTGACTCGTTTTCATTCATTGCGGTACTTCGAATAGACTGGAAGTGATTTTATTGGTTGAAAACTATTAACCCTCTTGTGCCTGACGCTCTGTGCTCTCAATCACCTCTGAAATCCTAACCCAAGGGACGTCACTCCGTACAAAAGGGGGGTAGCGTCAGAAAAATAATAAAATAAAATATACCCTACCAGATTTTGTGTGTTTTTTTGTTTTGAATGCGTTGCCGACATGTCTGTCTGAGTTGCAAAAGGAATTTCAAGATGTTATGGGGATGCATGGCTCCACAAAAAAAATCAAAATGCCAAAGTGTATTCGCAAACTGCATTCACTAGTCATTCACTGCCTACTTTTGCAGACTGTTGAAGCCTAAGACGACTGAAATGGAAATGTAGATCAAAACCATTCACTTACCCTTTCACTTCACGATCTTATAATTCCTATCTTTCACAAAAAAGGGAATTTTCATCGCTGTCATCACTCAGTGGATGCAATAACGACTCATCATCCATGATGTAAAAGTCGGGAAAATGCTGATGTCAGTAACACGACTTCAAAAATTCGCATCGATCGAACAAACACAAGCTCGCTGCCGAAATAGGTCAAAATACACTCCTTACTCATCACTTCGCGATCTCATAAGTCCCATCTTTCACAAAAATAGGACTATTCATCGCTTTCCTCAGTCAATGGACGCCATAACTGTTCATCATCCATATTGGAAAAATCGCGAAAATGCTGAAGTCGGTCACTAATTTTCAAAAATTCATATCTTTCAAACCAATCGGCCTAGAAACCTTTGCAAGCAACAGGACGGAAGTGTAATCTACAGCGAAAGCGAGGCTGAAGCGCTCACGTGCCTGCCATGTGATAGAAACAAAATGGAAGCGCCCAAACCGGCCACGTGGAATCCGTACGTTCCCGAACGTTCTAGACGTTTCCGATCCGATTTTTTTTTTGAACGTTCACGACCGTTCACCGCACAAGAGAGTTAAGGGACCGTAAAGGAACACTTCTATACCGGTTTGGGTTGCATGGCTTCGCAGAGTTGTGAATTGTGAATGGCTAAACGCTATGTACGCTATAGCGTACATTAGTATTGAAGGGTTGTAAAGGGAAGCAATCAGCCAGTAAAGAGTGAGTTAAGATTAAAATTATAGCCCCGTAGACAAATAAGGCCATGTCGGGGCTGTCACCACATTAAATCTTGCGACGTATTAAAAAGGGAAGAGTTACTAATGTTTACATTGTTCAAATTATTTATGACTTCAGGATCCAGAAGCGAGAACAGCAAAGGGAGATCAACTTTCGTTTAACCGGTCTTCAACGGCAGTTGGCTGGCCACAGCACCACAACTCCGTTAGCAAGACCACCGCAACACACCCTGGACAAGGGTGAGGGGCTTAGATTTAAGCACTCTCTACCCCCAAGCACGACAGGTCAGGGAAAGACCTTGAAGAAGACGTCACCAATCACCACGGCTACACCCATTGCCCCTGGACCAGCACCTGGGTCTCAAATTATGTACATTCCCGCACCCACTGCTTCAAGTGTGCAGCCCCAACTGATTTTAGTAAATGTTCCAAAGCAAGTCCGTCATTTATCGGTGCCACTGTCTGTACCACCTCAGCCTGCACAGCAACTGCCACCTCCTGACCAAAGCCAGCCCTTGTCAACCAACGTGCCTAAAGCAACTGCTTACAGGCACTCGAAGCAGGGTGCACCAAGGCCACACAGGGAAGGCGTCATATGTGCCAAATGTCAGAGAGACAGGCAGTTTGATAAAGTTCACCACAGGATCCTGAAGAGGTACAGATGGTGTGCATACACTGATCCACCTTTCGATCAATGGGCAAAAAAACTGAGGGATGATATGCCCCAATTATTCACATGTTAGACTGTCCTTGGCTCACTCTAGTTCCGGGTCTGATTCTGAGCACGGGCACTTTTTTTTTTTTTAGTTGAATTCATTAACAATAGTTTCATTTGTACTTTAAAATTGTATTGGCAATCTTGTACTTTATACACCCCCCTCAATCTTTGTTGTTGTTGTCCCACATGTTCCTGTTTGAGTTAGCCTTGAAGGCGTTGCCTCTTGTTTTCTAATTGAATTGGCAGGTGAACACATATCCTGCCACCTTAGAGTGACCTACCTTCCCTTTCACACTATGTTCTTCTTCGTTAACAGTGCGACAAACTTACACGTTGCACTCTGACCATGTGTGTTGCCAGAAATGGCACAGCAAGACCCCTATGTACACTGTTTTGATATGCGACAAACTTACACGTTGCACTCTGACCATGTGTGTTGCCAGAAATGGCACAGCAAGACCCCTATGTACACTGTTTTGATATGCGACAAACTTACACGTTGCACTCTGACCATGTGTGTTGCCAGAAATGGCACAGCAAGACCCCTATGTACACTGTTTTGATATGCGACAAACTTACACGTTGCACTCTGACCATGTGTGTTGCCAGAAATGGCACAGCAAGACCCCTATGTACACTGTTTTGATATGCGACAAACAAATCAGGCTATCGCTACCTAGGGAGAAGCACCCCATGCCGAGTCTTGACGGTGTCATATCAGAGTTGAATGGATCCATGGTATTCAGCAAACTTGACCTCTCATCTGCATACCACCAGTTAGAACTGAGTGAAGAAAGCTGGTACATCAGAACCTTTTCAACTAATGTGGGACTTTTTAGGTACAAGTGCCTCCTGTTTGGTGCAAAGCTGAAGAAAGACTGATGTGTGTTCCAGAATTGATATTCTATGGACATGTGTTTGGCAGAAGTGCAGGCCTGCCAACACTGTGGTTTGACCATAGAAAACTACACATTTTTGGCCAAGCTACTCAACTACGCATAGTTGAGTATAACTATGCATTTTGAAGTCGGTAAACTACACATTTATTAAATTGAAAATTGTCTTGGAAACCCAAATCTTCTCCAAATGACAAAGTTGGATCAACTGTAAATTAAGCCATGAAAAATGTTGGCGTTGCTTTGAGAGAGAAAAAACCCATCTCTTATGTACTGTGTGCTAGACACCAAATATTATCTAGGTAGTTTGCAATATGTTGCAACAACGTTGCATTTACTTGTGATAATGGTCAGTAACACTAAGCCTTGATTAATATCATCCAATGAAAATTGGCATCGAGACTGCGGTTAGCTTCTCATCAATTCAGTGTTTGAACAAGTATGGGAACATTGCAAATAATGTAGAATATTCTTAACCCATACTACCCATTTTGCTGTAAAAATGGTACTTCTATATGTGTCTGAAGCAGAGATATAGAAGAGGCTGAGTGCCTGCATCTTTCCTCCGGGGGAGGCAGGTCTAGTGTCCTGAGCATGCCACTCACGCAGCCTGGTTTCATGGACTTGTAGTCCCTGGCTACAAAGCGTGCTGCTTGGCGCTGAACTCTCTCCAACCTTTCAATGTCCTGGCTCTGGTACGGATCCCACACCGTTGCACTGTACTCCAGTCTGGATCGGACCAGTGCCATGTACGCCAGGCGCCTGCATTCTCTAGGACAATTCCGGAGGTTCCGGCGGAGGAATCCTAGGGTCGATCCAGCTTTACGGCATATGTTTGAGATATGGGAAGACCACGTAATTCAGGTCCACTGTCTTTCCAAGACGTTGGTTGTTTGGAACCCCTTGAATCTGTTCGGCTTCATCCTGCGACGATTTGTGGAGGCCGGAGTAAGGAACGTTCCTGTAGGGAGAGGCCCTCAACTATCTTATATAGCAGAAACCATCAACTGTCTTAAATAGCCTGCGTCTTTCCTCCAGAGGAGGCTGACCTAGTTCCCTGAGCATATCACTCACGCCGCCTGGTTTCCTGGACTTGTAGCCCCTGGCAACATAACGTGCTGCCTGGCCCTTTGCTGTCTCGTCCATGTTTCAGTTTCACATGTGAACTGGATATGGGGGTTGATGGAATTTCGGTGTTCAGTGAAGTTGTCCTTCTCCATTTCTACGATGCTGCTACTAAAGTTGTCCTCCATTTCTGCGTCAACGTACCTGCACCATAGGGAGGGTGGGTGGGTTCTGAGGTGACTCGAGTGCTTCCTTCTCAAAGTGCTCCATAAACAAGTTGGCTACCACTGGAGAAACTGGAGCCCATGGCTGCTCCCTGAGTCTGTTGATAAATCCCCCCTTGTACATGAAATATGTACTTGTGAGACACAGTTCCAATAATGTCATGATCTGGCTGACACTAATGTATGAAGACCCAGAGTGTAGTCGTTTTCTAGCCTTCCCCTGACAACCTCAAGGGATTCCTGGTTGGGAATGCTTGTGAATAGTGACAACACTTACTAAGATAACAGGATTTCTCCACATGGAATGTGTTGAAGTTTATTGTGTAAAGTTCTATTTACTTCCAGAAGATGGGGAACTATTTGTACAATCCCCTCCCCCACCCCGTGGTATTCCCACGGCTAAACGGCTAAATATAAAATAGCGATAAATTTTAAATATTTTGAGATAAAGTTGAGATACAGGTTCAGTTTAAGTTCATAAAATACAATTGGTAATTTGTGTGTGTTATAGCTGTAGTGTATTGTTTTCTTCTAAAGTTTTGGAGCAATGTTGTGTCATAGCAGATGGCAGATGTCTTTATACAGTGGGACCCCCCTTATAAGACTCCATCCCACATATGACCTTATTTTCGATGATTTTTGAAGGTCTTGTTACAGAAGTTCCACTGTATTATGTAGTGTATTTTCATGCATAGGAACTAACCTAGGTATGGAATGAAGTAATGGATGTGTTATTTTCATGAATATATTTTTTGTTATTCTGTTTCATAGTTAGAGCAAAAAGACAACAACAAAATTGGGGACAGAAATGAAGATACCCCATCTTGAAAAAATGGGGGGAAAAAATAAAGATACCCCATCTTGAAATGCTTGTGAATAGTGACAATGCATAAGATACCAGGATTTCTCCAGATGGAATGTGTTGAAATCCTTTATGTTGTAGACATGTGTAAAGTTTTATTTACTTCCAGAAGATGGGGAACTATTTGTACCCCCCCCCCCCCTGGTATTCCCACGGCTTAGAGGCTAAATATAAATTAGAGATAAACTTGAAATATTTTGAGATAAAGTTGAGATACATTTTCAGGTTCAGTTTAAGTTCATAAAATACAATTGGTAATTTGTGTGTGTTATAGCTGTAGTGTATTGTTTTCTTCTAAAGTTTTGAAGGAATGTTGTGTCATAGCAGATGGCAGACGTCTTTATACAGTGGGACCCCCCTTATAAGACTCCATCCCACATACGACCTTATTTTCGATGATTTTTGAAGGTCTTGTTACAGAAGTTCTGTTGTATTATGTAGTGTATTTTCATGCATAGGAACTAACCTAGATATGAAATAATGGATGTCATATTCATGAATATATTTTGTATTATTCGTTTCAAGTCATGCAGAAGCCTGATTTGAATTTGTCAAATTATGTTTGTATCGTTATCTTCAAACTAATTTGTGATTAAAAAAAAAAGTTGGAGCAAAACAAAGAAAGTAGGAGCCCCACCAAAAAAAGTTGGAGCCCAAAAAAAAATGGAACAAAAAAAAGAGAAAAAAATGGGAAAAAATAAAGATACCCATCTTGAACAAAAAAAACATTGGGGAAAGAAAAAGATACCCCATCTTGAAAAAAAGTTGAAAAAATGGGAATGGTATATTATGCTCCATTGCAATTCCTGTGGTGCAACGGCAGCACACTGACTGAGTTTCAGTCAGAGATCTGGGTTCAAATCCTGGCAGGAATCATTGTGTGAGCTAAGTCATTTCATCTTTTCATCACTTCTTAAAATGTTTAAAGTTCTTTGTTCTATTTCTAATTTATTCTGCCCATGTAATTCTCCTTCCGTCCTCCATGTTTCCCTCCCCTTTTCTTCTTACTGTTTTATATTTAAAAAATTCTTCCTATGTCTTCGTTTCTGTTTACTTCTCAGATTTCTTAGTTTTGTGTCTTCTTACAATAAACTATCATTATTGTATATCCACAAGGCATTTATATTTTCCAACAATATTAAATGTTTTCCCCTAGAACTGCTGGTTTTGGATTCTGCAACTTGAACAAGCCGGGGTGGGTATGAAATAGTTGGAGGGCAGGAGGAGAGAGTGGAGGGGGAGTGGGGGTCATGGACTGGATTGTGGGAAGGGTGAGGGGTAGGTGCTCACTTCTCTCCCCCCCTTCCACATCTCCCTCCCTAACCAACCCACCTCTCTCTCTCTCTCTCTCTCTCTCTCTCTCTCTCTCTCTCTCCACCAGTCACCTTCCTACTTGTATTCTTAATCCGCATTCCATCCAATTCAGATGAATACACGTTCTGTCTGTCTATCCATTTCTTCCTCTCTCTCTCTATTTCTGTCTTTGTCTCTCTCTCTCAAAGCAGCTTCAAGGCTGTTAGCTCTACTCGAGCAGACAACCGGGTTAAGGGTTAAGAGCGGGTCATTCACTGGTACTGTGGTGCAAAAGTTCACTGGTAACAAGATGCGATGCTAAAGTTAGGTGCATTTTGCTGCATCGATTTTTTGGTTAAACGTTCTATGTTGATCATGTCACGTTCTGTGTACAGGAACTGACTAAAAGAGTGAGGAATGAGAAAAAGAAACATGACGAAAATAAATGTAGGTATACTGTTCAAAATTTGCTAAGGATATTATCTTAAGCATACAAAATTATTATAACATGTCATCTTCACATTTGTATAGAAAACAAGGCCTTAAAATGATTTTATTGGCTTACCTCATGGAACGTTTGTGATACCTCTTCAAAATTCATAAAACAACCGAATGGAGCGACTTTTTTGTTTTCAGAATTTTTGGGGGGTGGCAAGAAAATTGATGGATAAGCATGTGCAAGACCCCCTCACTGCAATTCCAGCTTGGAAACGCCATTTTGTGTTCTGGAGGAGCTTTTGAAGCTCCTGCTGATCCAGGATGTTTCCTTCCTCGAACAGGCACCGTTATGGGTCATCTAGACTTCTGAGCTGCCTGGAGCATGTTTCAACATTGTTCTATCAGACTGAGGTATCTGGATTGGGAAACCTACCTCATATGGACGATAATCGCCTGCTGAAGGTGTGCGTCAACAACCCTTGCTCAATGAAAAGGTGCATCATCATCCATGAAGATTAGCTCATCTTGGATCATGCCAGCAGAAGATTTGACATGTACATGTTTCCAAGTCACCATCTCCCCATCTAAACACCACCACATCGGCATTCATCCTGGACACTCCCAGCAGGAACACATTCATCCAAAACATTTGAGGGAAAAAGTGCTGATGGGATAATCTGTTTCTAAGTCTAGTGCCATGTAGTTTTTGACGTTCTTGGTTGTCTGTTGCATCTCAACCGACAAGAGGGGAGTATTCTGAGTATTTTTTTTTTATAGTGTGCATGCTATGCTTTAATAGGGAAAATCACTGACATAAGCTCTGAAAGTAGACAAACACATGGCAGGGTACTTGGCAGTGAATGTCCTTGCATTTGGTGGGAGTGAAGTGCGATGTACTGGGCGAATATATTCGCCCACGATGCTAGAAGAGTTTTAATTCATTTAACGGTTTTGATGACATCTAAAGAAGGATAATATGATGCTTAAAGCCCACAGGGGAAACAAGTCATTAATATTTTGCTTTACTAGCTCCCAGTTCTGTGAGAACAGGAGTACTTTGGGAACGAGGGCTGTGTGTTTCTGACTGTGTGTATATGTAACAAACAAAAAACCCTCTTCCACTTCACAATACCTTATACTACTGAACAACCCCCACCCACCCCCCTCTGACCTCGTGTGATAAACATCAAGTCTCTTGAAGTGGGGTAAAATCAATATTCAATGGCAAAGTGCTAATAACTGATACTATCCTTAGCAAATTTTGACCAATGTATATGTAACATTGGAGAACAGCTATATGCTACGTGTCTCAGCATTTACAGATAACGCCTTTTCCCGCCTTTCCTCCTCGTTTGTTGCAACGAAAAGTAGCACCAGTTCTATTAGCAGCACTAGCCTAGTAGACATTAGCTGTTCCTCCGTTTATGAGAGGTAAGTGTTAGTTTTCTGCATTTTAAAAGCGTTGGAGCATAGTGTAAAGTCGGCAGAGGTCCTTTTAAACTGATTTCAGAACCTTATAAAGTCTTTTAATTAAGGTCCTGTTTTGGCTTCATGCTGGGAACCCTGGACTGTTTACGTTGGCTTGGAAATGTTGCATCAGTACTATTGGCAGCTCATGGAAATAGGGGAGAGTACATGGACAGGGCCACGTCAGGTAATGGGAGTGGGAATGGCGGTGGGTAATTGTACTTCCAGCTGCTTAATTTCAGTTTAAATTTCTGTTTCATGTTTTATTTTATTATCGTGGTATATAGGGTCACAGAGGCATTGCAAATCCTAAAAAAGATTTGTTCTAAATCATCCTTGGGACACATTCTTTTAAAGGGTTCTTGAGAATATTAGTGCTTCATAGACCCCCAAATGGGGGTCCCTGGGAGCCCTATGCACCTAACCTGCTCTTTTGGAGATATTAAAGTAAACGAACTTGACAAGTTTATACTATCTAGCTGGCTCCAACTTTCGGTTTGAACTAAATCACGTGACGACTGAACAACGGGAAGTAACTGTAGCCATCAGAAGAACATAAGTGCGTTATTTCCCTTTGCTTGGAGTACTTTCGTTACCTATCAGGCTCCAACTTTCGGTTTCAACAACTGGACAAAGGTACGCAAAACCGTCAGAGAAATGTCAGTGTGCGTAATTTCCCTTTGCCTTGAGTTGAGAACTGATTGCGAGTAGATTGAATACAATTTATTGCGCAGGGGCCATGCTAATCTTCTCTGTATCGTTCCAATTTTAGTATATGTACTGCGTGAACAGTACAACCTACCCATATCAACACCATAACAAATAGTGTATACGCCTTGTTTACATCGATGTACACGGTGTTTTATATGTATTTATAGCATAACGATCAAATGCTAATGAATGGGTTTCATATTCATGATGTTTCCTAGATATTTGTACATTTTTTTCTGATTTTAAATGTACTTTTTAAATTTCTTGTTTCATTTTGCGTTTCTTGTGCTGATAATGCTGGTCCAAACGCTCAGCTCAACTGAACGCACCCCAAAGTTCCCGCCGCTTGGTTAGGGGTGAGGGGGGAAGGGGAGGTATAATTAAAAACCATTCCACAGTACGTGTGTTTGTTATCTGAAGGGTCAATGAGAGGTAGAATAGCAACGATTGGCTCTTAGCAACTGTCAATCAAAACTTTGTTTCACCAGCACTCAAAATAATAAAAATATGTACTACGAAGAAGCCTCATTTCAGATCAGGGGATGTAACCCTGTCGATGCATCCCGTTCATGTCGATGTTTCGTTGTTGTGGTGGTTGTTTATTGACAAAGAAACTGTCTATCGATCTTTATTTTCATTATGTTTAGATATTTACAATTAGATAGTGCACGGCATCGTAATTCGTAGTTAAATGAATGCTCTCGGTGAAACTGGACGTCTCAACAAATCCAAATTTAGCATACATTTCCGGTCTCGAATGTGGTGCGAGATAACTCATCGCACCTTGCTCTTTGACAAAATTATCGTGGTTGTTTCCCTGTAACTGTTCAATTTTTCAATGTACTTGGTCACGCCGTCTACAGCTCATGCCCTTCTTAGCTTCTACCACTACTACTTTGATCTATGTTCCCCTAACCTATGTTCCCCATACCTAGAAGGGCATGTTATTGAGCTCCTTCTTGAATGATACCAGGGAGGGAACCTCAGCTGCCGAAGCCGAAGGGAGTTAGGCTACAGGAACATCTTCCGATTCCATGGTATGTTAGAATGTCTCAGACTCGGGTGGCTGAGTTGGGGCATGTGTGCGAGCGCGTGTGTGTTGACTGGGCAAAGCGAAACGTTTGGGTTTGATCTTTAAAAGGCTTATTACAAATGTGCATCTTTCAATTCCCGCTTCAGGTGAGCTGGAGACGAACAAGATATAGCCAAAATAGGTGAGAAAACCGTATTCTTTAAACTACAGTAGTCAACAAAGGTGTATTTTTCGTTGAGAACCGATTTGAAGCTACATGTATTTTCCAGCAAAAATACCCTGAACCATCCCTTTAAAATAAGTCACGCCTACTCTTCCTAGCCACGCCTACTTCTCATCCTGAACTCGGTCACCACCATCTATTTATAGATTTCTAGACCAACTGATGCTCATTGACCCCCCTCACCCCGGCGGGGGAGAAATTGGTCACTATTTTTCTGAAAGATTGGTCAGTGTACTTTGCAAATTTAATTGTTTGCCAAATTTAATTTGTTTTCATTCAAATGCCAAAAACAAATTGAGGGCTACATTATTTTATGCCTATATATATGAAGGGACCTATTCTGTCAGTGTGAAATAGGGGGTAGGGGTAGTAAAAAGCGCAGAAATAACTCGATTTATATTGTAAGCCAAAAGGTTTACTCTTATGAGATTGAGTAATAATAGTATGATGATTTAAGAGTTCTACAGCATGACATGCTTAAATGGAGTACTTCCAGTTTGTTTTGTCATGAACATAGGACAAAACTGCAAAAATATCAAAACCAAACTATTACTGATCTGATCCTCCTTAATTATTTGAAGGAGATGGTAATTTCAGTTAAAAGTGAAAGTTAAATAACGGTCAATAGATCTCCTTCACTCATATCTCATTGAAATCTCTTTCATTCATATCTAGTAAATTACATGACTTTTTTATGCAGTCTTCATGCAGACGTATTGAAGTTGAATATAATATTATTTCAAATCTACGATCTTCCAATGATTCTATTAATGGGCTTTTTAGGTGGAGTTATTGTCCTTAGCGCTTACACTGGAAGACTGGCAGGACACCCCCATCAAGTTGGATGCGTGGCATTTCATGCGGTGTATTGCCACAGGTGTCACGACAGAGGCCCACCCCCTCTACTCCACCTTCATGGCCCAGCTGTCACTCTGCATCTTCTGCTGGAACGAGCAAGATGTGAAGAGGCTCAAGGACGCCCGCAAGGAAGAGCTGAAGCAGCAGGGCTGGTCCAAGCCCTCTGATGCTGACATCCTCCACCACATCACCAAGGGCCATGGCCCTTCATTGTCGGCGCAGCACCAGAGGGACTCGGGGAAACGAGGAAACTCATTGGGGTCAGTGTGCTTTATGACTTCATGTCTCCATTGTAATGCAAGTAATGTATACAATGTAGTATATTTACTGATAATAAAACTTCAACTGAGAAATTGAACATGTGCTCCTGCATTATAATTTGAGCAAGACTGATTGAGACATAGAATGCAGAGAACATCGTCTTCTTAAAAACATGTAAAGAAATGGTGTAATGTGTTTTCATGCAATCTGTCCATGTTTGGTGATGAACATATTTATATTCTCTTGTGTGGCAGAAACTCATTGAGGAGTACATGAGTGAGAGGGGAAGGGACACCACAGGCACACCCCTACTGAAACCAGATGCCATGCAGCTCTGGCAGACAGAGTCCATGCACATGCCCTGCCTCCAGGACCCACCGGGCATCCAGCTGTACACTGTCATGGGCCACAGGGTCAGAGGAGGAATACGCCTTGATACATACCGGTGTGGTCGAGGTACAACATCCTTGGAGAATTTTCATCTCCACCTCTACCGCTTCATCCCAGGTCAGTAGAAGCCTTTGTCTTAGTGTTCTGTTTTATTATGCAAATATCAGTGCCAACTCTTCCTTATCTTATAAAACTGCTGAACTGTAAGTATTTGTGATGATTCTCTCTGTCATCAGTACAGCCTGGTATACTGGCTAGATGTGCTGGTTGTATTCTCTTTAAAGTACTTGTTGTCCACATCTTTTGAATTAGCATAGTGTTTGAAACTCAGTATGTCAACTTTTGAATAAGGCCTTTAATATTGAAGCTGTTCTCTGTATTTTTCAAGCATAAGCGTTGTGTTCAATGTACTGGTAATTTGTGCTTCTGTTTATACTCTTATAATAGGGACCAGTGCCAACGCCCTCCATTTTCAGGCCTACCTCATTGAAGGCTTGGTGAGGTGGAATGAGGACAGAGAGGCAGAAGCTACTGGAAAGGACCGCACCCTGAGGACATACGATGGTAGGCTTCAAGAGCACCTCAACAACCTGTCGCAAAGTGTGTTCCAGAGACCCTTTTTTCCGGATTTCACAACTCCTTTGAAATTTACTGGTAAGGAAGGAAGGAGTTAATTGATACAGTGTAGTGACATTAAATTTGCATTTTCTTTGATTTTGTCTATCTTCAATCTGGTTAGTAACATTAAATTTGCATTTTCTTAACAAATTTTTATCTTCAGTCTGTTCAGTTTTGTGGGAAAATCTTTCACCTGAATTAAGGGTATTATATACTTGCATTTACAAGTGTCATTTTATCTATTTGACAATTATAATTGTCAATCTACTACAGTTAAAATTAATGCAGCAGATTATTCAAGATGTCAATAACATTACTTCATGCTAAATCGTTGTGAAACAGCATGGACCAGACCTGCCGACCCGTACAATTTTGGCGTATTTTGTATGCTAATTTACCCCAAATACGACCAGTATGTCGGGTGGATAAAAAAGATGACATAAAAAACCAGTCCATTTTTTAAAAAAAGCAGTTCGATCCCCAAAACGATCGTTCGTTTGAAATCGGCGATTTAAGCATGATAATAATAAAATGTAATTTTGTATTCATGTGTGTACAGGTGAGAAGATCGGTGTCCATTACCTTCTCAGCCAGAGCACAGAGCACTGACTGGATGACCTTGACAAAGACCTTGATCCTGCCAGGCATCAGGACATCCACATGGATGACATGGACGAGGTGTTTGAGGGGCCATCTGAGGGGCCAGTGCAGAGCCAGGATGCAACAATAGCCAGACTGGACGTCGATGTTGCTCCGGTGGACATCATCCAGCTGTCCTCTACTGTGCCTCCACCACCTCAACCGGTCCAGTGCTTCCAGACTTCCTCCGCCTCTTCCAGTCCTCCCCTGCATGTCGTCATGATGGAAATGGAGGATGAAGTCCCTTCACCATCATCACCACCAGTAAGACAATTCCACGGTCCATCCTCTCCCAGCAACCCACCTTTGCTTCCACCGCTTCAGCCGCACAGCAGCCCACAGCCTGTTCCTACTCCCTCCGGTTTGACGGTGGGCCCCCGGCCATGCCCCTCGGCCACCATCACCAGCAGGGCCCTGGAGCGGGAGCAGAAATTGGAAGCTCCATCTCATCCACCATCATTCAGCAGCCCACAGCCCCTTCCTACTCCCTGTTCGACGGTGGGCCCCCGGCCATGCCCCTCGGCCACCATCACCAGCGGGGCTCTGGAGCGGGAGCAAATATTAGAAGCTCCCAAAGATCCTTCCATGGTTAGTAATACATTTTTTTGCCTTAGCATGAGGCTGTGTCAGACCAGTTGACATAAGCTAGAACACCAAGGCTACATCAAAATGTTATGCTCTGAATTGTTGTGCGGTGATTGTCTTAAGCCATAACAAACTCCCAGCATAACATCATCGGTCTAAAAAACCCTGAAGACGGAGTGTGGCTGCCCACATGGCGGGGTAATCAAAAACGGTCACACACGTAATGTTCTCATCACTAGCTAGTGCATTTGTATTGAATTGTTCAAGTGCTCTGGCTGTTGGGATGATGCCTGGAGTCGTTAAGCCAGGGATCATCAACAACAACAATTCTTTCATCATTAATCATCCATTTACACAGGGGTTTCTTGGGTGAAAACTACATTCAATGACTTTCAGTGTATGTGCAGATAATTACATTGCACTTCTACTTTAATCCTGAAAAATGGTATTTATTTCTGTTGACATCAACACTATTTTAGAGTAAGATATGTATTGAAATAATAGTTTAAGAATTGTGAATTAGTTTAGTTAACTGTTGCTCTCTATAGTTTTTGGACAGTTCAAACCAGAAGGAATGATTCAGTGATCTAGTTAACTTTGCAGATTGGCCGATTGTCAAGTGCATTTTATTGTAAAATTGGACCGGACAACAGAGAGGGGTACAACCATGTTGTTCACCTGGCAAAACTGCTGAAGTCATGGGTGGTGCCTGACTACAAGGACTGCCTGTCCCAGCAGGACATCAACAACTTCCTGGAGCGGTACAATGCCTTGCCAGATCAGGACAAGGAGCCCTTCATCATGAAGGAACTGCTCCACAGAGCCCCTACCACAGGCCGTTTCCAAAGGAAGAACAAGGAAGCAACTCCCTTTGGGGATAACGTCATCCGCACTGAAAGGTACTGTAGTTTATAGCTTGGTCATTACCGGTAGTTGTGTATTGTGCATGTGTACATTGCAGAGCAGTATGCATAATATCTGTGCGTACCAAGCTATGAGTATATATGGCAGCTGTCCTTTTAACTTAGTGTATGAAATTTTGCGTTGATGGAAATATGAATTAACAAGGGCGTCGCCGAGCGGCAGACATGTCCGTCACCAGCAATGCCACGCACTTGCTACACCCCGTAGAGTGTCACATCCTGACACAAAATTGGAAGGGATTCTGTCTTCTAGTTCACGAGATACAGCTTGAAGAAGAAACATATAGCGCAAAGAAGGAAATTTCGGTTGACAGACAGAAGGATAAAAAATGACCCTCCGATTTTCAGGCTCCAGCGATCTTTTTGACCTTGACCTTGACCTTGATCGGTATGCCATCATCAGAACGGGCATAAGCTAAACCACCTTCATACCAAGTTTCAACATCCTATGTTGATCGGTGCCCGAGATATGGCTAAAAATAGATTTTCGGTTTTCAAGGTCGTACGTCAAGGTCAAGGTCACGACGGCAAAATGGTTTGCGCGGATCTCTTCCTATTAAGGTGGCACACCTTCACACAAAATTTGACGCGATTCGGTCAAGCGGTTCGGGAGATATCCTTGGGACTGACAGAAAAAAAAAACCACAAAAAAAACAAACAAAAAACAAACAAATAAAAAAACAAGCAAACCAGCCCATCGCAAAGTCCGATCACCTTCGGTGACGGACAATCATTGTTCTCTTTATATTGTTAGCCTATCTAACCTAGCTTTTGGTTTCAATTAATTCATTGTCTTCATATAACTATCTTTTTCATTCCTTTTTCTGTGACTACAGAGCTTTCCTTGGTCACCAGAGAGGTGCCGCTGTTGACTTCTCTGAAAGTCGCCTGAAAACAACCCTGATACATGAGCTGTTTGGGTTTCACTCCCGTGGTAGGGAGAAAGAGAGGAGGGACCATGTGCTTGATGACTTGGCACATGTCCAACGGTTGCTGGATCACGTACAGATACAAGAGTCTGGGATCCAGTGGCCTAACATCAACCACACCAGACTTAATAATTGGTGAGTGTCGTTGAACATATTTATCTACCATATTTTGCTGACTATAAGGTGATACCTTTTTCTCCAGACTGAGACCCCTGTGCCTTATAATGCTACTGATAACATATTGAGAATCTGAATTTTGTGTCAAATTTGGGAGGTGCACCTTATAGTCCAAAAAATACGGTATCATTGTTTCCCATAGCGCACATATGTGCGTCCGTGAAGCACAAAAATCACAGAGGGACTTTGATTTCAGCTCTGGGCGTCCCATGGGATGCACACTTTTTTCAACAGACCGAGATAGCAGGGTTCATTCTTCGATTTTGACTGATAGCTTTAGCAGGCAGGCGGTCATCTGACCGATTGATTTTTCATCAAAGCAGTCAACAACTTCATGGATTCTATCGTCTGCTAAACTTAGTTATTCCGCAGCCTCAGACCATAATCAGAACTGAAAAGTTGTATCTGGTGAAACGAACGCCGAAACAAAGAAATGGCGGCATTGCACATTCGGTTTTCCGATCAATCTTTTTGAAGACCAAATAAAGTTCCAGCGTGACCTAGTCTTCTAGTGCTAAACAAGATCGTTCTCGGCCTTTTGACAACAATTCGTGTTTAAAACCAGCCATGCATCCCCAAAACAAGCCATGAGTAGGAAAGGGGCAGAAGAATATGTTTGCTAGTTTCGGACTCGATCAGACATCGTCTGCAACTTGTAGGATCGTTGGAATTAGGTCAAGCCACCCCAACTTTTCCATATCAAAACTCTGAACCCGATTTTCGCTTCGTGCCACAGCGGTCAGTCTGTTTGCTTTGGTTTTCCTGGTTGTCAGTCTTGTTTCTGACCATCCGGGTTTTTCCTTTCTAAAGCAGACACATGTCCGGTCATTCCAAAACGATCTTTGTTTACTTCTGAATGCTTGTTCACGAGAGTGAAGTGCTTCAAGTTTTAGGTCTGATTTCTTCGTTGACCAAATCTGAACGGTTTTTGCAAGTTCAACAGAGGAAAAAGCAGCAGCATCAAGCCGTTCTTTTAGAGATGTGAATGGCATCATCTCAAAAACATAGGCTACTGCATATGCAAGTGTGTGTGTACGCTTGTGTGTCTGTCTGCCTGTCTCACTGTCCATATCTCAATCTGTTTGTCTCTCCCCCCCCACTCTCTCTCTCTCTCTCTCTCTCTCTCTCTCTGTAGTCAGCCTATTCCATTTCCAGGGGTTATGCACATGTGTTTGCCTGTGTGTTCACTGTGCATGTAGCATGTGTGTTTAGCATGTATTTGCTTTTTGTTAAAGCATTTTTTATCACATACTTATGGGACTCTTTAAAAATATGAAAAGGACTCTTAACATTTTGCACAGGGAGTCCCTGGGACTCTCACATTTCATATTCATAAATCTAACAACCAGTGTATATATTTACAGGTTGGTCAACGAAGAAAAGAGGCGGGAGGAGGAGATGCTGGGAAAGGCAACTCGTGGTGCACAGTCCACCTTAACTACAGCTGCTCCCATGCCACCACCCGTCCATCAAGGTGCCTCCACACACACTGCTGTTCCAGTGGAGAAGCATGCCTACCATCTGCTGGAAGGTCAACTCTCCACTGGACCTAAAAAACCAGGGCCCAAGTTGACTACACCTATTCCTGGATGCCCGCAAGCTTTGGACAGTTTGGGATTTATCCCCATATTTCCCAAACCTTCACCCCTTGCGTCTCAGCCCGGTTCCAGTCATCATCAAGTTCAAATAACGGCCACCATTCCACGCAGCACTGCGTCATACCGACGTAACAAGCAGAAGCGACTGGAACAAGGGCTGAGGACAAGGACCAATGTTAGTCATGTTTCGTTTATCACATGTTCAAAGTGCAAGCAGGAGCGCACACCAGACCACAAAGTGTACAACAGGCATTCGTGGTGCCCAGTCAAAGACATGGTGTTTGAGCTGTGGAAAGTTAAAATGAACAAGGAAGATGAAAAAAAGAAAAAAAGCAAGCAGAAGTAGTGTGTGTGTGTGTGTGTGTGTGTGCCTGCAGAGACGAAAAGAAACATGTGCACTACCATTTTCTCTTAAATGCCTATTGCTACTCATTTAAATATTTTTCTTTGTTAGGCATTTTATCAACTGCATATATGATCATACATTGCTAGTTAATGTGATCATGACACCATTGACGGTCTAGAGTGCATTCACCATATTCTTGAACGCCAAGTGTTAATCCTTGAATTAGTGTTCTTTATTAGTACTTCATCTATTGTATTGTGTGAACCATCGATATACTGATCTCCAAACATGAGAAAGAAGGCCCAGCCGAGTGGAACCATAACACTTATTTTGACATCTAATTATTACATTAACTCCTTGTTTTTATATCTCATTATTATCATTTACATTTCATTAATGCGTTTAACTCAGTGTAAAATGCGCGTGAGTCTTTGAAATTCGGGTTGCTCCCACGTGGAGAGCAGGTCACAGCCAGAGGCGCGCCACCCAATATTTTTTATATATTTTTTATTTGCATGCGATTTTGGTGTGACTGATGAGGAAGGAAAGGGGGGTAGTGGTACATTTTGACCAAATGATAACTGTTTCGTTGCCACTGGGTTTGAACGTGTGCTAAGTGCATAAGCACACGGGACCTCAGTTTATTCTCTCATCCGAAAGACTCCACATTCAGACTCAGGCATTTATGTTTAGTGATGACTTAGACCTATGGTAGATTTGATTGCTATTAATATTACTGAATTATTAACTCTATTAGCAGTACATTATGTTACGGCAATATGTTGGATTTGTCAGCAACGTAATGTTTATGTTGGACTCATCAGTAATGAACGTGTGTGTTCGCGCGTGTTTGTGTGTGTGTGTGTGCGCGCGCGCGCGCGCGTGTGTGTATGAAATATTTCCCTTTCCACTGCCCACCCCCTTCTTGTAATTGTGATAATTTTGAACAAATGAATGTTGACATTTCCTTGATGTTTACTCGCAATGCCGCATTTACTTATTCTTTTCTATTATCCTATATAACTTTTGTTTATGTTATGATTTATATACTCCCCCCCCCCCCCCTGGCCCTACCAATGTGATACGGGCACAAGGCCTAATCATTAAAATGTTTGAGTTTTTTGAGTTTCTCTCTCTCTCTCTCTCTCTCTCTCTCTCTCTCTCTCTCTCTCTCTCTCTCTCTCTCGATTTCTCTCTCTCTCTCTCTCTCTCTCTCTCTCTCTCTCTCTCTCTCTCTCTCTCTGTGTCTTTGTGTGTGTCTCTCTCTCTCTGTGTCTTTGTCTCTCTCTCTCTCTCTCTCTCTCTCTCTCTCTCTCTCTCTCTCTCTCTCTCTCTCTCTCTCTCTCTCTCTCTCTCTCTCTCTCTCTCTCTCTCTGTATAATATATCGCATTCCAAATAATTGTCTGAATCTAATTTAACTTAATCGTTATCTAAACGTTATTGTGAATACATAATATGAAATTAACGCTGTTCTTTCGTCCATGTACCTTTTAAAATTCCAATACAAATCCTGTTTTTAGCGGTTCTTGAGATTTTCTTATACCCAAAAAAAATCTTTTTGGGCAGTTACAGTGGAATCCGCTTTATCGGCCTTCGGATAATCGGCCAAAGCCGCTTAATCGGCCAATTTCCTAATGGTACGGAATTTTTTCTTCTTAAGCATGTGTTATTTTGTTCGTTTTTACGGCCAAAGCTGAAATCTTCAATTTCGCTTTATTGGCCACTTTTTCTCTCTAATTTTTCCTCTTTACCCCCCCTTTTTTTGAGAGGGAGAACAACAGACAAACTGACAACACGCTTTTGACGTTTACATGGTTGAGTGTGAAGTTGGAAGGTGAGCTGTTGTCAATTGAAAGACCCTGCATGGCGTTAAAATCACTCAAGAAAACAAAATCATTGTCTTTTACTTGTGCTTCTGTCAAGTTGTAGGATTAATAAATTGTTCACATACAGTACACATACACTGTACTGTATGAACTCTTGTGTTTTGACAAATTGTATTCATTTCAATTTGTCTCTCACACTGGAAGGCACTTCACACTAAGAACTGACAGCTGACAGGATGGCTCGTTTAAGTGAGAGATTTTAATGAATCTACATGTACATCTGTAATCAAAATAAAATTGTTGTTTTTAACATAGCGATTCGGCTTTAATTACATGTACAATGTTGATCCAGACTCAAAACACACGCACACACACATCACAAAAAGGGAAAGAATTTGAATTTGAACTGCAACATTTAATTTTGATGTCATTGCTTTTGACTTGCATAATTGCGTCATACAGTATCTCGATGTTCGTTTTATCGGCCGATTCGCTTTATCGGCCACATTTTGCCTTGTCCCAAAAGTGGCCGATAAAGCGGATTCCACTGTACAACCGTTAAAACTGGGTCGTCGATTGATTTGAGTCAATGGTCATCAATCTTGCAGAAAAAGACATTATTTGCGTTAAAACGTAATAAGTATCTGTCCATTAGTTTAAGCTATGGCGATTTAAAAACATTTAAGATAATATTAACGGTTTTAACGGTTATCCTGAAAGTAAATCACTACTTTATAACGAAACTTTGCAGGCATTCAATGGCGCAATCTTGATTTGTAAACAGTCTTTAAATATTGTGATTAAGTTACCAATGAAAACCCCCAAAGCACTATTTTGGTCTTTTTTTTCTGTTAAAAACGGTTATTTAAGCCATATTGTACATAGCTATTATCTGAGATAACGAGCATCGTCCTTGAGACATTGAACTAGTCACTCGCTGCTTGATTTTTATCATAAGCAGTTGGAGAGTTGATACTGAATAGATAGAAAGACCATATTTTGATCTCTCAGACTGGTACAAAAGTCCACACCCCGATTCTAAAGTAAAGCTTTTAAAAGCCATACATCAGATCTTTTAATGAAACTACACTGGCTCAAAATCGAATACCGAATCAAATACAAATCTGCCTGCCTCTGCTACAAAATCGTTACAAAAGACGCACCAGCCTATCTTTGCAACCTTTTCCAGATCTACGTTCCTGCCCGTAGCCTTCGTTCTTCCTCTGATGACCGTATTTTTCAAATTCCCTCTTACCATCGGAAACAACACGGCTCCAGAGCATTTTTTGTTTCAGCTGCTACACTCTGGAACTCACTCCCTTTCAGCCTTCGTCATGCCAAATGCTATGTCACGTTCAAGTCTGCTCTGAAAACACACTACTTCAAACTGCAGCTGCAGAGTACATAAAACTTAGAAATATTGCCAGCCACTCTATCTGTCCATCTTGTTATGTGTATGTGTGTCATCACGTGTTCTGTGTGTGTGTGTGTGTGTGTGTGCGCGCGCGCTCGCGTGCGTGTGTGTGTCTCTGTGTGTATATGTGTGCGCGCGTGCGCGCATGTGTGTGTGTGGTGTATGTGTGCATGTGCATGTTTGTGTTGTGTGTGTGCATGTGATGTGTTCATGTAGGCCCCTATATGAGTGTATGTATGCATGGTGTGTGTGTGCGTGTGCGTGTGCGTGTGCGTGTGCGCATGCATGCGTGTGTGTGTGCTTGTGCTGGGTGTGCATGTTGTTTTTGTGTGTATGTTGTTGCGAATATTATGCTGTTATTTCATGCTTGTGAATTGTGTGACAATGCATACATGCATTAGGCCTAGTAGTAGTAGTAGTAGTGGTCACAGCAGTTTTTGTTACTGATTGATATGTGTATTGTTTTGTCTGCTGATGTTATTGGATTTGTGTTTCATGTTTTTATTCCATTTCAATTTTGTGTAAAGCGCCCTGTAGCCTACATAGTAGGATGGGCGCTATATAAATTTTCCTCATTATTATTATTTATTATTAAACTCAAATACAGACGCCAAAGAAGGAAATCTCGATTTAACCACACTTCTCTCTATTATGAAATATTTAAGGGTACAAAGTACCCTTGTTTGGTGTCTGCGGGTAGTTTGATCCATTATTTCCATAACGGAAGAGAAAAAACAAAAATAAAAAATAAGTTTTTACAGTTACCTAACTAACCATACCCTCAAAATGAAAATACAGACGCCAAAGAAGGAAAAATAGGCTATAAAAACCCTTTTAGACATATGTAGCCCTCAATCTAAAAAGGGCAAACAACTGGTTTTCGATTTTAATCATAAAAACGCTTCAGAAAATCATAGTGGCCAATCCCCCCCCGGCGGGGTGAGAATTCACTTCTATGGCGTTGTGGTCTAGTCTGTGATCACCACCTAACTTTCTTTTTTACCCCCACCTCTCCTGCACTTCTCCCTCCTTTAGGGGGGGGGGGAGGATGCTGTGTCGCTATCGTGATGCGTTGTCACTAAAAAAAAAAATAGGAAGGAGAAGGAGGGGGAAGAACGTGCTTTTGGGGGGTGATGATGATGATGATTTCTGTGGGGTCAACTAGAACTGCTCACTGACAGAGCCAATGGGAGTTTATTATCAACGTTGACCAATGGTAGAGTAGCTTATCTGTCAACTTTCTCAACTATTCTCAACTTTAGCCAACCAGAGAGACGTTTACATGTTCATATCGCTTTAGGCCTAATAATCCTCCATCTGGAAGGTGAGCGTTCTCGCTCATTCGCTTGCTAAATTTCAAGGTAAGTACACGTGTCTACGGGGATTCATGTAAGTTGGGGTACACCGGCTAGTTGTTCACCTGTGTTAAACTTTGTAAAATAGGCCTATGGTAGACCATAAAGTTGTAACGACGAACGAATATTACGTTTCATGTCCTCCCGGTCACATGACATGGGACATTATTTTGGGAAAATCATCAAAATCTGAAAATGGGGGGGAGGGGAAGTGAAAGGAGCTTTTCTTTTGATCGTCCTAGTCTTCTTTTGTCTACGCAAGACTAAAGAAGAAATATGTATAGAAAGCTTGGCCCAGCCAGCCAGGTCCCGCTAATCGGTCCCTAACATGATGCCGCGCCAAGCGAGAGAATGACCCAGCCAGCCAGGTCTAGGGGCCGTGGCTATGTTCACGTTTAACCTGCAGGCTATTTTGCCGGTCACGGCCTTTTAGTTTTAGCCTGCTGGCTATTTTGCCGGTCACTGTATACTCTATTTTTAGCCTGTATGCCCCTGCGTAGGCTAAACTACCGGTCAACAAGTCACAAGGTAAACCAGTTCATTTTAAAATTAGATCTATACTTTTCTTGATCACTGCTCAATGTAATGGGACTTTGCCTTTTTAATTTAGTAATACATTGGGTTTTCTTTGAAATGATTTTGGATATCACTTGGGTTGATTCTTGGAAATTTATTTATGTGTGTATGTTTTTATATTTCTGTGCCCAAATGGGGTATGAAATAAATGTCTTGCCTTGCTAAGCAGGGACCCCATTTGGGGGGTCTATGAATGAAGCACTGAAATTCTAAAGGATCCTCTAGGAGATTGTGCAGGGTGTAAACGCAATGAACCACGAGGGGGGGGGGGGGGGGGTCCTATTAGATAATGGCCTAGGGTTAGGGTTAGTATTCCTTTTAGAAAAAAAAGGTTATTAGCTAAAAAGGTTAATAAAATACAGCTTTATGTTTGGTAAGAAAGGCAAAAACGGAAAAATGGAATTAACCGAGAAATGCAGGGGGGTTGGCACATCTTGACCTTTACCAAATTATTTTTAGCATTCGCAATGCCACTGGGACCCTCGTCTATCCCGCCTCTAGGAGTAGGACCCTCTATACTGTAAGTGGAGTCCCTGGGACCACTTGTTTTGCGGGATGGTTGGGAGCCATGCTAAGGAACTTGGAAGCAAATTATAAATAATATTATTGTCTTACCTCTTGTTTTGCCACCATTCGGTGTTTAGACATTCCGCACAGAACTCTTTATTTAACTGGGCCTGACGGTTTTATTAGCCTACAGACTTCAGTGCCGGTCATGGCAACGTAGCCTATTTGTTTTAAAAATGCTCATTTTTTTAAGTTGCGGTTGCAGCAACTGCCCGTTACTAAAACAAAAAACAATAGCAAAAAATTAGAGGGAAAAAAAGACAGGTTGTCATTGCCATCAACGTCATCAAGACAGCAATTTGAACTCCTGTATCATTAATAATAATAATAATAATAATTTTATTTCATATAGCGCTAAAATCCATACAGTAGTATGCTCGATGCGCTTTTCAAAAGCAACATGAAAATCAACATTAAAAATGCATTAAAATCAACAAGATAGATAGTCATACTACCAACATTCCAGTGCAAACAGGGCTCCCAATCGTCCCGCAAAACAAGGGGTCCCAGGGACTCCTTCACTTACAGTATAGAGGGTCCTAGACTGGCTAGAGGCGGGATAGAGGGTTCCAGTGGCATTTTCTAGTGCATTACTGGGACCCCCTGCACATTTTTTTTAGAGGGTCCTTGAGAATTTTAGTACTTCATAGACCCCCATTTCTAGACCCCCAAATGGGGGTCCCTGGGAGCCCTGCAAAGAAATGAAGTAACAGAAATAACATGATTCTCACTCACAAAGACATCCACCCTCATTCACCAGCACTGTCACTCTGATAACACCTCACCCTCTCAAAAACTAATTATGAAAATGTCAACAAGCAACAGGAAGGAATGCACCAATACATGCTTCCACTCTCTCTCTCTCTCTCTCTCTCTCTCTCTCTCTCTCTCTCTCTCTCTCTCTCTCTCTCTCTCTCTCTCTCTCTTCCACTCAACCAGTGGCTGGGCCTTCCTGGGATACATCTTCTTCCTCCTCCGTATCTTCAGATGTGTCCTCTTCCTCCACTATTATATATAGTGTGCCAGATTCCTCTTCTACTTTACCTGCCGTAAGTACAGCAAATGTGTATCAGTGCATTACATTTCATATCTCAGTGCACTAAAAGATCTCTCTCTCTCTCTCTCTCTCTCTCTCTCTCTCTCTCTCTCTCTCTCTCTCTCTCTCTCTCTCTCTCTCTCTCTCTCTCTCTCTCTCTCTCTCTCTCTCTCTATTTGCCCTGTCTTACACTAGTAGTAGTAATGGTAGTAGAAGTAAATTGTAGTGAAAGAGGTGTTTTTCATCTATTTATTTGGTTGGTTAGTTTTCTATTTTGTTTGTTAGTCTGTCACCAAAGGTGATTGGACTATTGCGATGAGCTGGTTTGTATTTTTTTTTTTCTTTTTCTGTCTGTCCCAAGGATATCTCCCGAACCGCTTGACCGAATCGCGTCAAATTTTGTGTGAAGGTGTACCTCCTTAATAGGAAGAGATCGGCGCAAACCATTTTGCCGTCGTGACCTTGACCTTGACGTACGACCTTGAAAACCAAAAAAATATTTTTAGCCATATCTCGGGCACCGATCAACATAGGATGTTGAAACTTGGTATGAAGGTGGTTTGGCTTATGCCCGTTCTGATGATGGCATACCGATCAAGGTCAAGGTCAAAAAGATCGCTGGAGCCTGAAAATCGGAGGGTCATTTTTTTCTCCTTCTGTCTGTCCCAAGGATATCTTTCGAACGGGTTGACCGAATCACGTCAAATTTTGTGTGCTGGTGTGTCACCATGAGAGGAAGGCATCCGCGCAAACCATTTTGCCGTCGTGACCTTGACCTTGGCGTACGACCTTGAAAACCGAAAATCTTTCAGGGGCCATAACTCCCACACCGTTAGTGTTAGTCTTCAAATTTGGCATGAAGGTACTTTGGCTTATGCCCGTTCTGATGGTGGCATACCGATCAAGGTCACGGTCCGGGCGATCGGTAGGCCTTGAAAGTGGTAGGGGTCTATACATTGGGTTTTAAGCCATATTTTCCACATTGGTACTTGACAGAAGCGCTTCAGATTGTGTGTGGTACTGTATACCCTAGAGAAGAAAACATCCGAGCATAAATTATCGCCATGCTGACCTTGACCTTGAAGTGTGACCTTGAAAACCGAAATTTCCTTCTTTGCGCTATATGTTTCTTCTTCAAGCTGTATCTCGTGAACTAGAAGACAGAATCCCTTCCAATTTTGTGTCAGGATGTGACACTCTACGGGGTGTCGCAAGTGCGTGGCATTGCTGGTGACGGACATGTCTGCCGCTCGGCGACGCCCTTGTTTTTATTGCTGATGTTGATGCTCTGCCTACCATGTCGTTGCTATATTACTGTTAGTTGTTGTTTTTTGTTGGCGATTTTCCTCTCAATGTTCATTTATAGTAGTAGTTATGTATTGCATGCTTAGAACCAAGGACAGAATGGAAGACTAGGCCCAGCCTAAATTCTTTTCCTTGTAAAATAAAGTTTCTGAACTCTCTCTCTCTCTCTCTCTCTCTCTCTCTCTCTCTCTCTCTCTCTCTCTCTCTCTCTCTCTCTCTCTCTCTCTCTCTCATTATGCAGGATCCCTGATAAAATTATATAATTTAAGCGACACACTTTACGTAACATGAATATAAACATTCTGGCCACAACAAAATCTAACAATATAAAAAGAAAAATACTAAATATGTATACTAAGGGCTCCCAATCGTTCTGCAATACAAGGGGTCCCAGGGACTCCTTCACTTATAGAGGGTCCTAGAGGAGGGATAGAGGGTCCCAATGACATAGTGAATGCTAAAAAGAATGTTTATAGTGCATCCCTGGGACCCCCTGCGCATTCTTTTATTGGGTCCTTTTGAATTCTAGTGCTCCCCCTGGGAGCCCTGATACTAAATCATTAAATGATATAACACTAAACACATACATGTACGCGCACACGTACACACGCACGCACACGCACACGCACACACACACACTAAGATAGAGACAGATAGAGGCTACAAGTACATAGCTTTCCTCACGCCAAACATCAATCAAGGTACTTTCTGAAGAGATATAATTATGTATTCAGTTGGGATTTGAAGGTTTGGAGACAGGTGACTTTTCTGAGAGAAAGGGGTAGAGAATTCCAAATTGTAGGTCCAGAAACGGAGAAAGCTCTTTTGCCGTAGGAATTCAGAGGACACGTAGGAACAATTAACAGAAGAGTCTTGAGACCTAAGTGCTCTAGGAGGCATGTAAGGGTGGAGAAGCTCTGAAAGATAAGAGGGCGCAGATTCAGAATTGAAAGCATAGAGAAGCAACCTTATACTCTATCCTAGCCTTGACAGGCACCCATTGGAGGGTGCGCGGAAGAGCTGTTGCACTTTCACGCCTCGACTTTTGCGAAACTCGTCTGGCAGCAAAATGTTGTATTTTTTGGAGTTTGGACAGTTTTTCACCAGAAAGACCCACAAGCATAGAGTTACAGTAATCCAAGCGAGAGAGAATGAAAGCAACAGCAAGCTTTACATTCAAGACGGCAAATTTAAATCCTTAGTGTTATTACCATCAACTGATCAAGGCACCTCTCGGCGCCCGTATCTCCAGTATTTGCGGACCGATTGCCTTCGAATTTGGCAGGTAGATGACCGTTTCTTAACCAAATCGCTTCAAATTTGCTGTACTCAGCGTTACCAGTACTTGGCGTTACCGTTACTAGGTGTTACCGTTACTAGGAAGAGCGCATCACTCTCAGAGCAGCGCCAACGGGAAACAGGGCCTTATAGTTATAACTCCGCCTTTTCTTAACCGAATCGCTTCAACTTTGCTGTACTCAGCGTTACCCAGTACTTGGCGTTACCGTTACTAGGCGTTGCTGTTACTAGGGAGAGAGCGTCACTCTCACAGCAGCGCCAACGGGAAACGGGGCCTTATAACTCCGCCGTTTCTTAACCGAATCGCTTCAAATTTGCTGTACTCGGCGTTACCAGTATTTTTCGCGTTACCGTTACTAGGCGTTACCGGTACCCGGCGTTGCGCTAGTCAATTTTTAGCTTCAATGTGCTCTCCCATTCCTTTGTGTATAGCCTTCATAGGTTCCTACAAGGTACATGATCCAGATCCAGAGCAAGTCAGCAAGTGAAAAGGAGAGAGAGAGAGACTTGATAATTAAAACCTAAGTAGGTTGTATTACATGGACATAGTTGCATTGTTTTCAAATTGCTTTATTAGCCCTCTACTTCATTTCAGAATGGTGAGGTAAATTGCGATGTTTGCTGTTGCTTTGTTTCTGTCACAAATCCCTGAAAACCGCTGCAAAAAATCTTTAAAATTGTAGGTAGCCTAATTTTGACATAGAAACACTGGAGGGGGTCGGCTGCCCCCTTCTCCTGGCACATAGGAGGGGGGGGGGGGGGGGGCAGACATATCCTCCCCCCAAAACGGAGAGACAAGAAAGAAAATTCAAAGGCTACATTTTTTCATACAATATATCGATTTCTTAAAAATTCTGATACTGAAATGATGGACGTTCCTAAATGTACAAGTACGAGACCTATCAAACACAGTGTCCCCTTATCCATATCTTCTGCTCCCTTCCCCCCATTTCCCCATTGCCCTCTGTGACTTTGGTAAAAAAAAAAAAAAAGTTGCACCACAATTCTGCTTCTGTTGCCCTCCTCTTACTAGAGATGACAGACACAAAATGGTTAAATCCTAGATCTGGCCCCTAAATTCCCTGTGAGATTTTCATGCAAATTTCGCACCCCCCACCCCCCCTATGTGGCGGGAGAAGTGGGCAGCCGACCCCCTCCAGTGTTTCTATGTCAAAATTATGTCAATTTAAAAACAAAAATTGTATAGTTTATCTATTATCTGTTCACAACAAAAGAAATAGCTCTACTGTACTACAAAAAAAGAAAAAGCTTCAACCACAATGGGATTGGCCTCCACCCACCCCATCCAAAATGGCTACTCTCTCCGGCATCTCCGCCAAGGAGGAATCGCCGTTTCGACGGTTTAATTTTAGGAAACCAGATCAAAGTGAGTGTTCCGATCCTTGAAAAGGCTGTCTTTCTGGTGATCTCGACGTGTTTCTTGCAAAAACTCATCCGTCGGGGTCCACCTTTAACGGAAAAAATCTCTGACATTAGCTCTAAAAATGGGCAGATTCATGGCATGATGCTTGGCAGTGAATGTTTTTGTATTTGTTGGGAGTGTACTGAGTGATGTACTGGGTGAATGTATTCACCCATGGTACAGTGGAACCTCCCTTATAAGACCTTCAAAAACATCCAAAATGAGGTCTTATAAGGGAGGGGTCTTATAAGGGAGGTAATTTTAATACTTGCAAAGAAGGGCAATGTCTCGGAGAAGTAGGTCTTATGTGGGACTGGGAGGGAGTGTTATATTATAATAGATCGTGTAAGGGAGGTTCCACTGTACTAGAATAGTTAAAGATTGTCTCTGCTTCCCAGTTTCAGCCATAGCGTTTGTTTCAGTATTTTGAGATTTGGTTGTTGCAGGTGCCAGTGCCAGTGGCGTGCACTTCCAGGTCTACCTGCTGGATGGCCTCTACAGGTGGAACCAGGACCAGGATGCTGCTGTGGGACAGGTGAAAGGGCTGCACAACTACTGCAGCATTCTCCAGGCTGCCCTCAACGACCTGAGCTGCTCTGTGTTCGGGGAATGTGCAGTGCCCTCCAAGACATATACAAGTCCATATACAGGTGAGGTAGCATGATTAACATGGATTCATCTTTCTGAATGTGAATATAACAGATACATCCCAAAGAACAAATATGTCATATCTGTTGTGTTTTTTGTTATTTTTCTCTGTGTTTGCGTGGGTAGGTTATTTTGTAGTCTCAGTTCTATAAGATGCTGCATGTAACATTTTGAAGGGCCAATATCACAGTGAGACAGAGAGTTAGAAGGTCCCCAAAGGCCAGCCCATCCCTTTGGCTGCAGCACCAGAGCCGGTGCAAGGGCCCCCCTCGTTTGAGAGTCATAGTCTTCCACAAAGAGACTAAACTGTACCATGATTTCCCATTACTGTAGAAAACCATCTATTGTACAGCTCTCATGTGACAGTAAGCAGGTGGGAAAAGGCAGAGTCAAAGAGAGTGACAGATTATAGGAAGTTACAAGCACAGAAATCCCAGAAGGTGAGGGAACTATCTGTACACAAAAAACCTGGCTGCCAAGGGTCCTTGGCTATTCACTGTGTCTGTACATGTGATGCAAGTGAAATTGACCATGGCCAATATTAAAACGATACGGCTGTGCCCAATGGAAGCTGTCTTTACCAGTGGCAGTTCTCCCTACACGCCGTAAAGAATTGTTGGTTTTTGTCACTCCACGTGTGGGTGGCTCCATGAATGGAGCGAAGTCCCCTGAAGTCGGAGTATGGCCGCCCATGTGGCGGGGCCCTTTAAAAGCAGCCATACACGTAATCTTCCCACCCAAGGCCATGCGAAATGTTCACATGGCACTGGGTGTGCCCCCAGAGCGTTTAAGCTGGGGAACGAAAACAACAAACAAGAAAGACCCTGGTATCCCCACGGGTGGGGATGGGGTGCTAATAGCATTATTGTTGATTCCTCTGTCTAGGGAATGAAGTTCAAGTGGGCAGTTGAACATGATCTGGGGTGGTCAGTGTGGATTGCCCAGTCAGTGGCGAAGGAGACCCTTACCAGCAGGGATACTGCTCTGGCATTGAACAAGCACTCATTCAAGGAATTTTTCTTTTCCTTGAATGAGTCGTCGGAGATTATCCAAATGAAGGAGACCCTTGATGCCCGGAAATCTCGATCTTCAAGTAAGATTTTTTCTCTCTTAAGTGATGAAGACTGAGTGAAACTGAATGTGAGACATTTATTTAACAGATTTCAGGTTTTGTCCCTGCTGTCTTTATTTATTCATAGTTTTTCTTTAGAAATATCCTTATGATAGGTAAATTTTTGCTGCCTTTGTACGTTTTTCCCTTTTTATTATACTCTGACCATACTTAACATTTGATATTATTACTGCTGCTTTTATTATAGTATTAATCTTGTGCTCTTATTTTATGCCTACAGGTGCATCTCAACACCCAGCAGCTTCTCTCCGACCCATTGCGACCTCAACTGTGACTTCTGCCACTGCAATGGCATCAGTAGAGCTGACAGATGCCCAGTGTGCTGAAGCTGCGACCTCAACTGTGACTTCTGCCACTGCAATGGAATCAGTAGAGCTAACAGACGCCCAGTGTGCTGAAGCTCTGGAGCGAGCTGAGCGGGACATGGCTGCTAAACAAGGTATGCCTTTCCCCTTTGTGTATTTATTTGTATTATTGAATGATGTTACAAGTAGGTATGGATGACAAATTGACTGCAGTATGTCTTTTTAGAAAATAGCAATGAGGAAAAAAAAAGGGGGGGGGGGGGGGGGGGGGGGGGGGGGGGGTTCCCCCTTATGGGGTCCCCCTCCTGTGGGTTGTAGTCCCCCCCTGTCTCCCCCTCCCTACCCTGTATGTAGTAAGAAACGTGTATCAGTGCTATTCCCTTTGGTGTATGTGATATTGTGTATTGGGTGTATTATCGGGGGTCCCCCCCCCTCCCCGGGGTTCTTCTGGTTGCTTGTACTCAGAAAAATGCAGATCTATAGATAGGATGGATGGATAGATTGATTGGAATATATATTTCATGCCAAGTTTTGTTGTTGTATTTTTTGCATGAAAATTATCCATCTTTTGTTTTCTTTTTATGTTCAGCTTTTGCCGGATAAACCAAAAACTGGTATGGTATGTAGTGTGGCATTGTTTTCTACTCTGTATTCAGTTAACTTAAGCCCTAGTAGTAGTATGGTTCATGTTTCTATTAATAATCAGTTTCCTTTCATAATCTATCGCTTGTGCAAGATCAAAATAGCTCTTGACTTCCTAGGTGCAGAGAACTACATCTCTTTGCGGATGAGTGGGATTTGCTACGGTGCAGTGGTTTGTATTATTTAGATCTGCATGCAGTGCCTCTCGCTTCCTCATTGCTTGTTTGATTATCTGCTAATTTTATGTGAAAGAGGTATAAAAAAAAATTGGTATATAAATTTTATAATTGTTAGGACTTTGGAGCTGGATATTGCTTTTATTCACTCTCTCTCTCAGTCATGATTTCTTTCATGATAAAAAATAAATAAAAATCAGGACATCTTGAGCGGGAATAAAAGCAGTATCCTACTCCAGAGTCGTAATAACTGATAGTAACTGTTTCTGATGGTGGTGGCGCATACGCTGGAGAACACTTAACACACAATTGGGTAAACTGAAATATTGCTTATTGGCTAATAACACAAATATTTGTTTGAATGGACAAAACTTTTCTTTAATGCTTAACGCAAATAATATTGTTAACCCACAACAAAATCTTTGTCCCCTGAATTTCACGTTGAGAGTACTTGACTGTACATTTCTACATTCTGTGTGTGTGTCTTGTGTGTGCGTGCATATCTCATCAGTAGCTGCATTGTTGTTCTAATGGTGGTGGTGCATACCTTCATGCATTCTCTGTGTGCGTGCATATCTCATCAGTAGCTGCATTGTTGTTCTAATGGTGGTGGTGCATACCTTCATGCATTGTGTGTGTGTGTATATCTCATCAGTAGCTGCATTATTGTTGTTCTAATGGTGGTGGTGCATACCTTCATGCATTGTGTGTGTGTGTATATCTCATCAGTAGCTGCATTATTGTTGTTCTAATCTAATGGTGGTGGTGCTTACCTTCATGCATTTATGTTTGCATGTGCGTGTGCACATGTATATTATCAGTAGCTGCAGTATTGTTGTTTTTGTGTGTACAACACTGCTTCTTAAATCTGATGGAAATAACACTACTGTATATAACACTGTATGTCCTGCTTTGTATCTGTGCTAATATGTGTACACTTGTCTGTCTCTTTCTTATTAATGCCCATCCAGAGCTTGGGTAAGCAAAGGTCTGTTTTGGGTCTGACTGGCTTTATACTGTTGCAGTGCATTCCCTGTTTCTTTTGTAATGAATTTGTTTAATATGCCTATTCTTAACCTGTCCTGCAGTTTTATATGTTTTGCATAGTTTTAAATTGTCATATCATAGAACTGCTTAGTTTCTTATTGTAATTTAAAAAAAAAAAAAGCTTCCAGAGATTGAATATATAAATTAATGTAAAAACTTGATCAAAGTTGTGAAATATGCCTATTTTTAGTTAGCGTAAGCTTGGTTTTTTTTATTTCATTTTTGTTTATACTTAAATACAAGTTATAAATGTGCATGTATTGCTATAAATTTTGCAAACATGAATTAACTCTTCTAGTGCCATGTATTTTTTTTATATTCTTTACTGTCCGTTGCCGACATGAGGGAAATAACTATTTTTTTCAAGTTTGCATGCATTGCTTTAACGGAAAAACCACTAACATAATGCCTATAAACAAAGACATGGTAGGGACCTTAATTTGCAGTGAATGTCTTTGCATCTGGTGGGAGTGTACAGTCATAAACTGGGCAAATATATTCACTGTATTTTTATCCCCCATGGTAATAGAAGAGTTAATGTTCAAGTCAAGCTGTTTGATAGGGTAAGTAAATTTCTGTATGAACTTTCAGGTGTGTGCCCACTTCCAGACGCATGGAAGCTTGTGCTGCCCCATGAGGACCATGCGTGGATCTCCAAGGCTCTGTTTAAGAGCGGGCCTACTGGGAAACCGCATCTGGACCCAAACAAAGTGGACAGGTTGTGGTTCAGCGCTCCACCACCACCTTGTAGAGTCTCCACCTTGCCTCGTCCTTCTTGGTACTTCACCCACAAGCTCTGCTTGTGGGTACCCAAGCGCTTGTGGAATCTTGCGTTGAGATGCAGCCTTTGCCAGCAGGAGCTCACTTTGGCTGGGTTGTACACTAAAACCATCCGCAAGGCAAGTGAAGCATTCAAATCTTTAATACTGTGTTATGATAAATTCTTTTTAATTTTTTTTATTTATAAAGAAAACTTCTTGAGTGCTTATTCTTAAAGTGTATTTGAGAAGACAGGCAGTTCCAACGCTCTGTGCGTGTACTTCCGTGACCGCGCACACAATGGCAGCAACAACGACGACGACAACAACAAAAGCGTCTGCTCAGTGGTCAACATTTTCGCTGAGCTCCACATTTGTATTTTGTATCCGAGCTCCACATTTTTAATTTGTATCCCCGGTTTTATAACACCAAAGAAAGTAAGTACAATTAGCATTCAATCAAAAGGAAATCAGAGATTGTGTGATAAACGCTGTATGACAAAAGCATTGGATAAAGAAGGGTTTGCATGTATGTTTGTGTGTGCAGTTCTGTGGTTGAGTCTGCTAACAGGTGAAACCAAGATACTGGCCGTCTTACATTTCTTGTAGTGGAGTCCTGCCTTTGTAAAGGAAGTGGGATTTTCCCCGTATGGACACGACAGTACATAAAAAAAAACCCACTACATTTCAATGCATTGAAATGCACGCCGCATGTCTTGGCCAAGGTTTCCAGTTGTTTCAAATATTCTTGTAGAGCGAAGTAATCCTGGAAGGTGTTCATCTCCCTGTAGAGGGGATAATGGTCCACAAACAACCTGACTGTTGACCTGACGGTATCGGGCAGGTCGTTCATGTAGCAGATAAAAAGTTAGGGTCCTTGAGGAACAGCCGATTACGCCACCACTTCTTCTTTTCTCTTTTTTGTTTCGTTGCTGTGCTCCTATTGCTGCATGAAATGGAATGTGTGTCAGGTTGCATTGCTGCCACCACTAATCCATCATTTTTAAAAAAGGACAGAACCTGAAGAAAAATAGGCAAACCCTCCTACTGTTTACCCAGTGGCGACTGTGGTTTTTGACACCAGTCCTTCTGTGGTAAACTGAATGTGAGGCTGCCTTACTACATCAGCCAATGTCTCCAGTCTTCTACATGTTGTAATTCTCGTGACAGGTGACAACACTTGGAAACAACAAGCAGCAGGACTACTGATGAAATTCTGGTAACAGGTGATCTCTCTTGGAAGTGACATGCAGCAGGATGATTTATAAAAACTGGATAACACAGAAGCGTAATTTTTGTTAGTTTAGTTTGTTATTATAATTTTTAGTGTTATGGTGATCATCAGTTCCCTTCTTATTTTTATGATTGTTATTGCACATCAGGTGTTTGACATTGACCAGACGTACTACCTTGCTGGTGAGGTGTACGACTGCCGCCACTGCCAGAAGGATCGCAAGATCATCAGCTGGAGCGACGAGGTGCTGGACCAGATGGATGTTGGCCATCGAACTCAGTTTCCGGCCTTGCTGACATACCGGTATGCCGCTGACTGGCGTCTGGTCCGCCTGCTGCGTCAGCGAAGCCTGGGGAACAGCCCATCACGGCTTGCAGTGAGTCTGCAGGAGCAGCACAGTGAGGCATGGATGGCAAAGTCGATCCAGTACCTCACGGCTGTGAAGGACTACCAGCGTCCTGACAGCGTGCGGCAGCTTTTGCGACACGAGCAGCCAGAGCATCCACCATCCGAGCCTTCAGTGCCCAAGCTCGTATGGCTGCAGAAAGTGTATGTGCGAGACTTTCTGGGCCGGATGGATGCTTGTCTGGCTGCTGCTACATCAGTGTTTGGGTCTGTCCTGAAGATGGACTCCACGAAGAAGGTAAAGCCCATTTTGTGCGTGGTAACTAGTTGCACACATTTGCGTACAATTACTCCCATGTGTAGTCAAATCTTTACAATCAGTCAATGTAAGCATAACCCATGTAAGGCACACACAAAAATATGTTGGTTTCCTGTTTCCCTACCTACCCTAGATTTTGGCTGCCGACCCTAAACTTTTTTTTGATGAATGGGAAAAAAAAAAAAGAAAACGAAAGTAAGCGAGCAAACAGAAACATAAAACATTATACGTGCAAAAGTATACTGTTTTGTTTTATCAAAATATATAAATATGTTCACACACATGGACCGAACACAAGATTAAAAGAAAAAGAAAAAAGCCTAGTACCTACCTACCTACCTAACCTATTTTTCAATCTGATGAAACCCCAAACAGACATAATTTTTTGGGGGCCTAATAGTCATTGTATTTTTTAAAATAGTGCTTACAGTTCTTTAAATAACAGAAATTATATATCATATTTGACAGAATATAAAACGAAAATTGTGGTGATCAGATGTACAGTAGAACCTCCCTTGCAAGACCCCCTTATAAAATAAGACTCCCTCCGACTTGAGAGCTACTTCTATGAAACATTGCCCTTCTTTGTAAGTATTAAAATTACCTCCCTTGTACAACTCCTTCCCTCTTAAGACCTTAATTTGGAGGTTCTAGTTCTACTGTATTTATTATTGTTAAGCAAACCCTAACATAATAAGAAACAATTACAATGTCCACATAACAATTGTGTCTTTGCCTAACAGATTGCCAAGAAGTTAGCGGGAGAGTTCCGCGACACGGCTGCCTGGGTCACCAACGTGGGCAACGAGTACGGCCAGGTCTTGATGAGCGTGGCAACGACTGGAGAAGGCCCACACCTTCAGAAGATGGCTGAGGGTATTGTTGACCGCTACAGCAGAGCCAACGAGGATCCACCCAAGGCCCTGTATGTGGACCGGTTCTGCTGTGGAGACGATGCCCCCAGTCGTGTCTTCCTCAAGGCCTGGCCTGCCCTGAGCATCCGCCTCGATGTGTGGCACTTCATGAGGCGGATTGCTCGGGGTGTGTACACCGAGGCCCACATCCTGTATGCCCCCTTCATGTCTGGCCTTTCCCAGTCCATCTTTGAATGGGACAGCAACGACATGAAGATGCTGAAGATGGCGAAAAGGTACAGTATTATTCAAATAATTGTATGCAATAATTCCTGTATTTTGCGCAAAAGTGTTTTATGTATTTTGAAAAAGGAAGCACATGGTGACATAGGAAGAAAGCAAAAATGAATGCATATATTATATATGTATCTGTATGAAACCGCTGTGACATTGACATTTTAAATTTATTCGAAAAGACATGGTATCAGCCAAAAGGTAAAAATCTGTATTTTGTTGTTTGTGATTTAAATACTTTGGATTATAAATAGTATGCAGTAAGTATAATTCAATGAGGCTTTATTCTGAAACATTGTCTGCCCCTGTCTAGTGCACTGAGATGTGTGCACCACCTACATAATCGCCCTTGCCTGTCAATGTCATGAAGTAGTAGTAACTAGCCACAAAAAATTATCTGCCCCTGACTTGTCACTAGTTGGCATGGGCAACTCGGTCCTAACATTATTGCCCTTTCGTGTCGTCAAAAATAATAGAAAGGCTCATTCAGTAAGAATAGAGTGTAGCATATTATTCAGACTATAAGGCGATAATTTTCCCCCAGGCTGAGAGTGAGACCCCTGGGCCTTATAATCTGAGTAATAAAATGGTAAGAAAAATATAA
Source organism: Phymorhynchus buccinoides (assembly GCA_017654935.2). Taxonomy (NCBI): domain Eukaryota; kingdom Metazoa; phylum Mollusca; class Gastropoda; order Neogastropoda; family Raphitomidae; genus Phymorhynchus; species Phymorhynchus buccinoides. The sequence continues at coordinate 50,579 of JAGGCT020000092.1, forward strand.
CAAAATCTGAATTTTGTGTAAAATTTGGGGGGGTGCGCCTTATAGTTCCAATAATACTATAGATACATTGCATTATAATTAGTATTTTGCTTTTAGGTCCGAGATGCAGCTACGGGGCTTCGCTGACCCCTCCGAAGAGGACGTGGTGGAGGCTGTCACCAACAGGGAGATGGCACTGCACTGTCGGAGGATGACTCGCAGTGTGGAGGCCATGAGCCAACACATTGAGGAGCTCCTCCGACTGTACACCAGTGCGGCTGCGACAAACTCCCTTGGTCAGCCTCTTCTCAACAAGGAGGAGGTTTGGGCCATCTGGAGGATAGAGGCTCGCCACCTGCCATGTCTCCAGGACCCTCCAGGTGTTCTGCTGTACCTGGAAACAGGGTCACTGACCAAGGCAGGTCACAGCCTCAAGACGTACCGCTGTGCCCGGGGATCCACGTCGCTGGAGTCGTTCCACCTGCATCTCAACAGGTTCATCCCCGGTACAGTTATTCTTTCACTACCTTTTGATATAAGAAAACGCACTTCTTTAAGGATCGTCTCTGCTTCCCTATTTCAGCCATGGCGTTTGTTTCAGTATTTTGATATTTGGCTGTTATAGGCACCAGTGCCAGTGGCCTGCACTTCCAGGTCTACCTGCTGGATGGCCTCTACAGGTGGAACCAGGACCGTGCTGATGCTGCTGTGGGACAGGTGAAAGGGCTGCACAACTACAGCGGCATTCTCCAGGCTGCCCTCAACGACCTGAGCTGCTCTGTGTTCGGGGAATGTGCAGTGCCCTCCAGGACGCCACGTCCATATACAGGTGAGGTATCATGATTAACATGGATTCATCTTTCTGAATGTGAATATAACAGATACATCCCAAAGAACAAATCTATCATATCTGTTGTGTTTTTTGTTATTTTTCTCTCTGTGTTTGTGTGGGTAGGTTATTTTGTAGTCTCAGTTCTATAAGATGCTGCATGTAACATTTTGAAGGGCCAATATCACAGTGAGACAGAGAGTTAGAACTGAGGGGGCTCCTGGTCCGTGCTCATAGTTTAGAAACTGTTGCCGTCAGACCACTATAACTATATAAGGTATGTATTAGTATGTATTTTCACTGGTATCCCCGCTGCGTACAGCTGGCAAATTCTGATTTCGCCTCGAGCACGATGAACCTGAGTTCAAACCTGGGCACATGGGATTATTCCTCTCACTCTGCACTAGGCCTTATGGTATGAACGTGAAGCCTTTTGGATAAGACGATAAACTGAGGTCCTGTGTGCCCATGCAGTTAGCACACATTAAACCCATTGGTAGCAAAAGTTACGCACACACACACCCCTCTCCTCCCTTTCCTTCCTCCTCAGTCACACAAAAACAGGCATGAGAACGGCCTGCAGATCCACGGTGTTCCCATCTTGTTCTCTTCTATAAGTTTAGTCTAACTATTATTTATAGTTTATTTTCATCGAATTACCTGTAATTATATGATTACATTTTTGCACAGGTGAGCTGATTGGCCTTCAGTACCTGACAGATCAGACTGTCAGGGCTCTGAGGCAAGAAGCAGATGACGATGAAAGGCGAGTTGAGGAGGCTCTGGAGAGGGGAGAGGAGGTGGAAGTTCCTGAAACTTGGGACGATCCAGCAGCAGCCTCAAACGATGCAGATACTGCAGAAGACAACACCGTCAGCCCAGCCTCCATTCTCCTGCATCATTCAGCGGAGAAAGTGCTGGATGATGTGTGCAAAAGGTCCTTTACCCTTAGGCAGGCGTCTTCTGCAGATACTGCATCGTCTGCTGCACCTCCTCCTGCCAGCTCCTCTCAGAAGTCCCCTCCAGACTACCAGCCTGCAGCCAGGCAGTGTGCGCTCAGTAAGCGTACTCTCCTGCCTCAAGATTCAGGAGAGGTGCCTGCTAAGCGCCTTTGCCCACAGTCGTCCACATCAGCACAGCCTGAATCTTGTACCTCTTCTGCAGTAAGATATTTTTTCTTTTGCATTTTTCTCTCAGTATTCTTTTTACTATAAATAGTGGACATAATTTATCATTAGTGTCTCCCCTAGGGGATACTGGGGGTTCTTTTACACAAATAGTTCTTCCACCTTCTGGAAGTTCTGTGCATGTACCTTCCTTCAGTCTGTCTCTCTTTGACTCTGCCTTTTCCCTTTGCTTACTGTCATGTACTATCTTTCTGCCTAACCCATCCACTCACCACCTTTTTTCAAGAAATTCTTCTCCAGCCGAAGACGGACATGCTGGACCAAACTATTTTTTAGTTAGGCGCATAACGGCAGCATGATGCATCAGCACTCATAATTGACAGGAAACTGAGCGATCAATGAAGAAGAAGAAGAATCATGTTATTAGATTAAGATTATAGCCCCGTTGACAACTAAGGCCATATCAGGGCTGTCACCACGTTAAATATTACCACGTATTAAAAAGGGATAAAAACACAAGGTAAAAGTGTTATTAGCTGTCCCATTGAATTGAAACTTTGTGTGTACATTTACACTAATGTCGAGTATGTCACTACGTGTAATATGTTCATTGGAATAATGTTTCCACATTGAAATATTAAACCAGGTCTGCTATGGACCAGACAACAGGCCGGGCTATAACAAGGTGCAGAGTTTGGCAAGGTACCTTGTGTCACTCTGCCACAACTCTGCACTGAGTCAAGGGGAGGTGGATGAAATCAAGAAACTCCATGGTGACCTTGACCAGGTCGACAAGGACCCTGTCGTCTGTCCCGAAAGAGCCCAGAAGACGGGCAACACAGGGTACTTCAGGCGGGTCAAGGGCCACAACCTGGATGTGCCAGGCTTGCAGTTTGCCAGGAAGTAAGTGCAGCGTTTTATTTCAGCTGGATATTACTGTTTAACCTAATGTTTATGTATAAATATTTTCGTTCCTGATTTGGTCAGGTGCTAGTGGCTGACAAAGGTTTTGCTTAGATGTGAGAGAAAGCCGAAAATGCCCATATAAGCAACAAAAAGCTTCTTGTTTTTGTGGGTGTTTTTTTGTTTTATCGTAGGTAGAAATATTTTTATAATTGCAAACGTGTTTGACTTGTGTGTGTGTGTGCACGTGTTTTCCTTGTTCGCAGAACCTTCGCTGGTTTGGGTTCCCCGGGCCATGACCCCAGCGTCAACAGGCTTACAGAGGCAGTAGTTGGCAGGGTGTTTGACGCACACCTGTATCCAGTGACCACAGCGCAGGTCAAGAAATCGCGCCTGGCACTGGTGTCTGATGCGTATCGGCAACTACTGTCTCTGCTAGAGAACTCCCCAGCCAGAGGCCTTCTCCTGCTCGCTAACATCAACCAGAAACTGCTGAGCAACTGGTTAGTAACATCATTATATTCATAACACACCTTGGCATAAGGCTGTGTCAGACCAATTGACATAAGCTAGAACACCAAGGCTACATCAAAATGTTGTGCTATGCATAGTTATGCAGGGATTGTCTTTAGCCATGGCAAGCTCCTAGCATAACATCATCAGTCCAAAATCCTCCGAAGTCAGAGTGTGATTGCTCACGTGGCAGGGTAATCGAATATTGAGTGATGACAGCGATGAAAATTCCCTTTTTTGTGAAAGATAGGAATTATAAGATCGTGAATTGAAAGGGTAAGTGAATGATTTTGATATACATTTCCATTTGTCTTAGGCTTCACCAGTATGCAAAAAGTAGGCAGTGAATCACTAGTGAATGCAGTTTGCGACTACACTTTGGCATTTTGATTTTTTTTGTGGAGCCATGCATCCCCATAACATCTTGAAATTCATTTTGCAAATCAGACAGACATCTCAGCAACACATTAAAAAAAAAACCACACCATAAAATCTGTTTGGATATTTTGTTTATTTTATTTTTTACGCTACCCCCCCTTTTGTACGGAGTGACGTCCCTTGGGCTAGGATTTCAGAGGTGACTGAGCGCACAGAGCATCAGGACTTAAAGGGTTAATGTGACTGCCTGCCCGTTAAATGACACTAAAGAGTTTTACCTCAAACTACACATTTCACTTTGAAGCTACTCATTTAGAGTTTAGAAGGTGGGTGTTACTGACAATACCACATCTTCGTCTGCTTAACAAAAACGTCACCATTGGCCTTGGGGTTGCCTGGGGACAATACCCCCTGGTATTTCACTAAGCTTACCTTTAACACTTTCAACGCTAGCCATTCCTCAACCTAAATTTACCCTAAAATATACCCAGGCAGAGAAAGGATTTTGTCTGCAATATTGGGGATTCCTCTATGACATGCATAAAACAGGGCCTGTCCTTAACTCCCAAAATTAGGAACATAATGTCACTGGATACCAGACCCTCATTTGATGCCTTTTAGTGACATGGCTCATTTTGGTGCGAAGAGGCGACAGTGGCGATGAAAGGTCTAAAGTCTTAAGCCATCATAATTATACTATTTTGGGGGGTAAGAGCTACTGATAAAAACTGTACGCTATAGCGTACATGTCACGCACAAACGTTTCATACTAGGCGGGTTTGCATCATTACATAAAAAACATTTAAAAATTAATGCTTAACCACACAGTTTAGAAAATGTGTGGTATTGTTTATAATAATAAAAGCTAGCATATGTTATAATTTCAAAGTAAAATTTTTATTATTAGCAGATTTTAAAAAAGCATGACAAAGAAGACGAAGAGAGGGGTAGTGACTCGTTTTCATTCATTGCGGTACTTCGAATAGACTGGAAGTGATTTTATTGGTTGAAAACTATTAACCCTCTTGTGCCTGACGCTCTGTGCTCTCAATCACCTCTGAAATCCTAACCCAAGGGATGTCACTCCGTACAAAAGGCGGGGTAGCGTCAGAAAAATAATAAAATAAAATATACCCTACCAGATTTTGTGTGTTTTTTTGTTTTGAATGTGTTGCCGAGATGTCTGTCTGATTTGCAAAAGGAATTTCAAGATGTTATGGGGATGCATGGCTCCACAAAAAAAATCAAAATGCCAAAGTGTATTCGCAAACTGCATTCACTAGTCATTCACTGCCTACTTTTGCAGACTGTTGAAGCCTAAGACGACTGAAATGGAAATGTAGATCAAAACCATTCACTTACCCTTTCACTTCACGATCTTATAATTCCTATCTTTCACAAAAAAGGGAATTTTCATCGCTGTCATCACTCAGTGGATGCAATAACGACTCATCATCCATGATGTAAAAGTCGGGAAAATGCTGATGTCAGTAACACGACTTCAAAAATTCGCATCGATCGAACAAACACAAGCTCGCTGCCGAAATAGGTCAAAATACACTCCTTACTCATCACTTCGCGATCTCATAAGTCCCATCTTTCACAAAAATAGGACTATTCATCGCTTTCCTCAGTCAATGGACGCCATAACTGTTCGTCATCCATATTGGAAAAATCGCGAAAATGCCGAAGTCGGTCACTAATTTTCAAAAATTCATATCTTTCAAACCAATCGGCCTAGAAACCTTTGCAAGCAACAGGACGGAAGTGTAATCTACAGCGAAAGCGAGGCTGAAGCGCTCACGTGCCTGCCATGTGATAGAAACAAAATGGAAGCGCCCAAACCGGCCACGTGGAATCCGTACGTTCCCGAACGTTCTAGACGTTTCCGATCCGATTTTTTTTTGAACGTTCACGACCGTTCACCGCACAAGAGAGTTAAGGGACCGTAAAGGAACACTTCTATACCGGTTTGGGTTGCATGGCTTCGCAGAGTTGTGAATTGTGAATGGCTAAACGCTATGTACGCTATAGCGTACATTAGTATTGAAGGGTTGTAAAGGGAAGCAATCAGCCAGTAAAGAGTGAGTTAAGATTAAAATTATAGCCCCGTAGACAAATAAGGCCATGTCGGGGCTGTCACCACATTAAATCTTGCGACGTATTAAAAAGGGAAGAGTTACTAATGTTTACATTGTTCAAATTATTTATGACTTCAGGATCCAGAAGCGAGAACAGCAAAGGGAGATCAACTTTCGTTTAACCGGTCTTCAACGGCAGTTGGCTGGCCACAGCACCACAACTCCGTTAGCAAGACCACCGCAACACACCCTGGACAAGGGTGAGGGGCTTAGATTTAAGCACTCTCTACCCCCAAGCACGACAGGTCAGGGAAAGACCTTGAAGAAGACGTCACCAATCACCACGGCTACACCCATTGCCCCTGGACCAGCACCTGGGTCTCAAATTATGTACATTCCCGCACCCACTGCTTCAAGTGTGCAGCCCCAACTGATTTTAGTAAATGTTCCAAAGCAAGTCCGTCATTTATCGGTGCCACTGTCTGTACCACCTCAGCCTGCACAGCAACTGCCACCTCCTGACCAAAGCCAGCCCTTGTCAACCAACGTGCCTAAAGCAACTGCTTACAGGCACTCGAAGCAGGGTGCACCAAGGCCACACAGGGAAGGCGTCATATGTGCCAAATGTCAGAGAGACAGGCAGTTTGATAAAGTTCACCACAGGATCCTGAAGAGGTACAGATGGTGTGCATACACTGATCCACCTTTCGATCAATGGGCAAAAAAACTGAGGGATGATATGCCCCAATTATTCACATGTTAGACTGTCCTTGGCTCACTCTAGTTCCGGGTCTGATTCTGAGCACGGGCACTTTTTTTTTTTTTAGTTGAATTCATTAACAATAGTTTCATTTGTACTTTAAAATTGTATTGGCAATCTTGTACTTTATACACCCCCCTCAATCTTTGTTGTTGTCCCACATGTTCCTGTTTGAGTTAGCCTTGAAGGCGTTGCCTCTTGTTTTCTAATTGAATTGGCAGGTGAACACATATCCTGCCACCTTAGAGTGACCTACCTTCCCTTTCACACTATGTTCTTCTTCGTTAACAGTGCGACAAACTTACACGTTGCACTCTGACCATGTGTGTTGCCAGAAATGGCACAGCAAGACCCCTATGTACACTGTTTTGATATGCGACAAACTTACACGTTGCACTCTGACCATGTGTGTTGCCAGAAATGGCACAGCAAGACCCCTATGTACACTGTTTTGATATGCGACAAACTTACACGTTGCACTCTGACCATGTGTGTTGCCAGAAATGGCACAGCAAGACCCCTATGTACACTGTTTTGATATGCGACAAACTTACACGTTGCACTCTGACCATGTGTGTTGCCAGAAATGGCACAGCAAGACCCCTATGTACACTGTTTTGATATGCGACAAACAAATCAGGCTATCGCTACCTAGGGAGAAGCACCCCATGCCGAGTCTTGACGGTGTCATATCAGAGTTGAATGGATCCATGGTATTCAGCAAACTTGACCTCTCATCTGCATACCACCAGTTAGAACTGAGTGAAGAAAGCTGGTACATCAGAACCTTTTCAACTAATGTGGGACTTTTTAGGTACAAGTGCCTCCTGTTTGGTGCAAAGCTGAAGAAAGACTGATGTGTGTTCCAGAATTGATATTCTATGGACATGTGTTTGGCAGAAGTGCAGGCCTGCCAACACTGTGGTTTGACCATAGAAAACTACACATTTTTGGCCAAGCTACTCAACTACGCATAGTTGAGTATAACTATGCATTTTGAAGTCGGTAAACTACACATTTATTAAATTGAAAATTGTCTTGGAAACCCAAATCTTCTCCAAATGACAAAGTTGGATCAACTGTAAATTAAGCCATGAAAAATGTTGGCGTTGCTTTGAGAGAGAAAAAACCCATCTCTTATGTACTGTGTGCTAGACACCAAATATTATCTAGGTAGTTTGCAATATGTTGCAACAACGTTGCATTTACTTGTGATAATGGTCAGTAACACTAAGCCTTGATTAATATCATCCAATGAAAATTGGCATCGAGACTGCGGTTAGCTTCTCATCAATTCAGTGTTTGAACAAGTATGGGAACATTGCAAATAATGTAGAATATTCTTAACCCATACTACCCATTTTGCTGTAAAAATGGTACTTCTATATGTGTCTGAAGCAGAGATATAGAAGAGGCTGAGTGCCTGCATCTTTCCTCCGGGGGAGGCAGGTCTAGTGTCCTGAGCATGCCAGTCATGCAGCCTGGTTTCATGGACTTGTAGTCCCTGGCTACAAAGAGTGCTGCTTGGCGCTGAACTCTCTCCAACCTTTCAATGTCCTGGCTCTGGTACGGATCCCACACCGTTGCACTGTACTCCAGTCTGGATCGGACCAGTGCCATGTACGCCAGGCGCCTGCATTCTCTAGGACAATTCCGGAGGTTCCGGCGGAGGAATCCTAGGGTCGATCCAGCTTTACGGCATATGTTTGAGATATGGGAAGACCACGTAATTCAGGTCCACTGTCTTTCCAAGACGTTGGTTGTTTGGAACCCCTTGAATCTGTTCGGCTTCATCCTGCGACGATTTGTGGAGGCCGGAGTAAGGAACGTTCCTGTAGGGAGAGGCCCTCAACTATCTTATATAGCAGAAACCATCAACTGTCTTAAATAGCCTGCGTCTTTCCTCCAGAGGAGGCTGACCTAGTTCCCTGAGCATATCACTCACGCCGCCTGGTTTCCTGGACTTGTAGCCCCTGGCAACATAACGTGCTGCCTGGCCCTTTGCTGTCTCGTCCATGTTTCAGTTTCACATGTGAACTGGATATGGGGGTTGATGGAATTTCGGTGTTCAGTGAAGTTGTCCTTCTCCATTTCTACGATGCTGCTACTAAAGTTGTCCTCCATTTCTGCGTCAACGTACCTGCACCATAGGGAGGGTGGGTGGGTTCTGAGGTGACTCGAGTGCTTCCTTCTCAAAGTGCTCCATAAACAAGTTGGCTACCACTGGAGAAACTGGAGCCCATGGCTGCTCCCTGAGTCTGTTGATAAATCCCCCCTTGTACATGAAATATGTACTTGTGAGACACAGTTCCAATAATGTCATGATCTGGCTGACACTAATGTATGAAGACCCAGAGTGTAGTCGTTTTCTAGCCTTCCCCTGACAACCTCAAGGGATTCCTGGTTGGGAATGCTTGTGAATAGTGACAACACTTACTAAGATAACAGGATTTCTCCACATGGAATGTGTTGAAGTTTATTGTGTAAAGTTCTATTTACTTCCAGAAGATGGGGAACTATTTGTACAATCCCCTCCCCCACCCCGTGGTATTCCCACGGCTAAACGGCTAAATATAAAATAGCGATAAATTTTAAATATTTTGAGATAAAGTTGAGATACAGGTTCAGTTTAAGTTCATAAAATACAATTGGTAATTTGTGTGTGTTATAGCTGTAGTGTATTGTTTTCTTCTAAAGTTTTGGAGCAATGTTGTGTCATAGCAGATGGCAGATGTCTTTATACAGTGGGACCCCCCTTATAAGACTCCATCCCACATATGACCTTATTTTCGATGATTTTTGAAGGTCTTGTTACAGAAGTTCCACTGTATTATGTAGTGTATTTTCATGCATAGGAACTAACCTAGGTATGGAATGAAGTAATGGATGTGTTATTTTCATGAATATATTTTTTGTTATTCTGTTTCATAGTTAGAGCAAAAAGACAACAACAAAATTGGGGACAGAAATGAAGATACCCCATCTTGAAAAAATGGGGGGAAAAAATAAAGATACCCCATCTTGAAATGCTTGTGAATAGTGACAATGCATAAGATACCAGGATTTCTCCAGATGGAATGTGTTGAAATCCTTTATGTTGTAGACATGTGTAAAGTTTTATTTACTTCCAGAAGATGGGGAACTATTTGTACGAAAGACCCCCCCCCCCCCCCTGGTATTCCCACGGCTTAGAGGCTAAATATAAATTAGAGATAAACTTGAAATATTTTGAGATAAAGTTGAGATACATTTTCAGGTTCAGTTTAAGTTCATAAAATACAATTGGTAATTTGTGTGTGTTATAGCTGTAGTGTATTGTTTTCTTCTAAAGTTTTGAAGGAATGTTGTGTCATAGCAGATGGCAGACGTCTTTATACAGTGGGACCCCCCTTATAAGACTCCATCCCACATACGACCTTATTTTCGATGATTTTTGAAGGTCTTGTTACAGAAGTTCTGTTGTATTATGTAGTGTATTTTCATGCATAGGAACTAACCTAGATATGAAATAATGGATGTCATATTCATGAATATATTTTGTATTATTCGTTTCAAGTCATGCAGAAGCCTGATTTGAATTTGTCAAATTATGTTTGTATCGTTATCTTCAAACTAATTTGTGATTAAAAAAAAAAGTTGGAGCAAAACAAAGAAAGTAGGAGCCCCACCAAAAAAAGTTGGAGCCCAAAAAAAAATGGAACAAAAAAAAGAGAAAAAAATGGGAAAAAATAAAGATACCCATCTTGAACAAAAAAAACATTGGGGAAAGAAAAAGATACCCCATCTTGAAAAAAAGTTGAAAAAATGGGAATGGTATATTATGCTCCATTGCAATTCCTGTGGTGCAACGGCAGCACACTGACTGAGTTTCAGTCAGAGATCTGGGTTCAAATCCTGGCAGGAATCATTGTGTGAGCTAAGTCATTTCATCTTTTCATCACTTCTTAAAATGTTTAAAGTTCTTTGTTCTATTTCTAATTTATTCTGCCCATGTAATTCTCCTTCCGTCCTCCATGTTTCCCTCCCCTTTTCTTCTTACTGTTTTATATTTAAAAAATTCTTCCTATGTCTTCGTTTCTGTTTACTTCTCAGATTTCTTAGTTTTGTGTCTTCTTACAATAAACTATCATTATTGTATATCCACAAGGCATTTATATTTTCCAACAATATTAAATGTTTTCCCCTAGAACTGCTGGTTTTGGATTCTGCAACTTGAACAAGCCGGGGTGGGTATGAAATAGTTGGAGGGCAGGAGGAGAGAGTGGAGGGGGAGTGGGGGTCATGGACTGGATTGTGGGAAGGGTGAGGGGTAGGTGCTCACTTCTCTCCCCCCCTTCCACATCTCCCTCCCTAACCAACCCACCTCCTCTCTCTCTCTCTCTCTCTCTCTCTCTCTCTCTCTCTCTCTCCACCAGTCACCTTCCTACTTGTATTCTTAATCCGCATTCCATCCAATTCAGATGAATACACGTTCTGTCTGTCTATCCATTTCTTCCTCTCTCTCTCTATTTCTGTCTTTGTCTCTCTCTCTCAAAGCAGCTTCAAGGCTGTTAGCTCTACTCGAGCAGACAACCGGGTTAAGGGTTAAGAGCGGGTCATTCACTGGTACTGTGGTGCAAAAGTTCACTGGTAACAAGATGCGATGCTAAAGTTAGGTGCATTTTGCTGCATCGATTTTTTGGTTAAACGTTCTATGTTGATCATGTCACGTTCTGTGTACAGGAACTGACTAAAAGAGTGAGGAATGAGAAAAAGAAACATGACGAAAATAAATGTAGGTATACTGTTCAAAATTTGCTAAGGATATTATCTTAAGCATACAAAATTATTATAACATGTCATCTTCACATTTGTATAGAAAACAAGGCCTTAAAATGATTTTATTGGCTTACCTCATGGAACGTTTGTGATACCTCTTCAAAATTCATAAAACAACCGAATGGAGCGACTTTTTTGTTTTCAGAATTTTTGGGGGGTGGCAAGAAAATTGATGGATAAGCATGTCCAAGACCCCCTCACTGCAATTCCAGCTTGGAAACCCATTGTGTTCTGGAGGAGCTTTTGAAGCTCCTGCTGATCCAGGATGTTTCCTTCCTCGAACAGGCACCGTTATGGGTCATCTAGACTTCTGAGCTGCCTGGAGCATGTTTCAACATTGTTCTATTAGACAGGTATCTGGATTGGGAAACCTACCTCATATGGACGATAATCGCCTGCTGAAGGTGTGCGTCAACAACCCTTGCTCAATGAAAAGGTGCATCATCATCCATGAAGATTAGCTCATCTTGGATCATGCCAGCAGAAGATTTGACATGTACATGTTTCCAAGTCACCATCTCCCCATCTAAACACCACCACATCGGCATTCATCCTGGACACTCCCAGCAGGAACACATTCATCCAAAACATTTGAGGGAAAAAGTGCTGATGGGATAATCTGTTTCTAAGTCTAGTGCCATGTATTTTTTGACGTTCTTGGTTGTCTGTTGCATCTCAACCGACAAGAGGGGAGTATTCTGAGTATTTTTTTTTTATAGTGTGCATGCTATGCTTTAATAGGGAAAATCACTGACATAAGCTCTGAAAGTAGACAAACACATGGCAGGGTACTTGGCAGTGAATGTCCTTGCATTTGGTGGGAGTGAAGTGCGATGTACTGGGCGAATATATTCGCCCACGATGCTAGAAGAGTTTTAATTCATTTAACGGTTTTGATGACATCTAAAGAAGGATAATATGATGCTTAAAGCCCACAGGGGAAACAAGTCATTAATATTTTGCTTTACTAGCTCCCAGTTCTGTGAGAACAGGAGTACTTTGGGAACGAGGGCTGTGTGTTTCTGACTGTGTGTATATGTAACAAACAAAAAACCCTCTTCCACTTCACAATACCTTATACTACTGAACAACCCCCACCCACCCCCCTCTGACCTCGTGTGATAAACATCAAGTCTCTTGAAGTGGGGTAAAATCAATATTCAATGGCAAAGTGCTAATAACTGATACTATCCTTAGCAAATTTTGACCAATGTATATGTAACATTGGAGAACAGCTATATGCTACGTGTCTCAGCATTTACAGATAACGCCTTTTCCCGCCTTTCCTCCTCGTTTGTTGCAACGAAAAGTAGCACCAGTTCTATTAGCAGCACTAGCCTAGTAGACATTAGCTGTTCCTCCGTTTATGAGAGGTAAGTGTTAGTTTTCTGCATTTTAAAAGCGTTGGAGCATAGTGTAAAGTCGGCAGAGGTCCTTTTAAACTGATTTCAGAACCTTATAAAGTCTTTTAATTAAGGTCCTGTTTTGGCTTCATGCTGGGAACCCTGGACTGTTTACGTTGGCTTGGAAATGTTGCATCAGTACTATTGGCAGCTCATGGAAATAGGGGAGAGTACATGGACAGGGCCACGTCAGGTAATGGGAGTGGGAATGGCGGTGGGTAATTGTACTTCCAGCTGCTTAATTTCAGTTTAAATTTCTGTTTCATGTTTTATTTTATTATCGTGGTATATAGGGTCACAGAGGCATTGCAAATCCTAAAAAAGATTTGTTCTAAATCATCCTTGGGACACATTCTTTTAAAGGGTTCTTGAGAATATTAGTGCTTCATAGACCCCCAAATGGGGGTCCCTGGGAGCCCTATGCACCTAACCTGCTCTTTTGGAGATATTAAAGTAAACGAACTTGACAAGTTTATACTATCTAGCTGGCTCCAACTTTCGGTTTGAACTAAATCACGTGACGACTGAACAACGGGAAGTAACTGTAGCCATCAGAAGAACATAAGTGCGTTATTTCCCTTTGCTTGGAGTACTTTCGTTACCTATCAGGCTCCAACTTTCGGTTTCAACAACTGGACAAAGGTACGCAAAACCGTCAGAGAAATGTCAGTGTGCGTAATTTCCCTTTGCCTTGAGTTGAGAACTGATTGCGAGTAGATTGAATACAATTTATTGCGCAGGGGCCATGCTAATCTTCTCTGTATCGTTCCAATTTTAGTATATGTACTGCGTGAACAGTACAACCTACCCATATCAACACCATAACAAATAGTGTATACGCCTTGTTTACATCGATGTACACGGTGTTTTATATGTATTTATAGCATAACGATCAAATGCTAATGAATGGGTTTCATATTCATGATGTTTCCTAGATATTTGTACATTTTTTTCTGATTTTAAATGTACTTTTTAAATTTCTTGTTTCATTTTGCGTTTCTTGTGCTGATAATGCTGGTCCAAACGCTCAGCTCAACTGAACGCACCCCAAAGTTCCCGCCGCTTGGTTAGGGGTGAGGGGGGAAGGGGAGGTATAATTAAAAACCATTCCACAGTACGTGTGTTTGTTATCTGAAGGGTCAATGAGAGGTAGAATAGCAACGATTGGCTCTTAGCAACTGTCAATCAAAACTTTGTTTCACCAGCACTCAAAATAATAAAAATATGTACTACGAAGAAGCCTCATTTCAGATCAGGGGATGTAACCCTGTCGATGCATCCCGTTCATGTCGATGTTTCGTTGTTGTGGTGGTTGTTTATTGACAAAGAAACTGTCTATCGATCTTTATTTTCATTATGTTTAGATATTTACAATTAGATAGTGCACGGCATCGTAATTCGTAGTTAAATGAATGCTCTCGGTGAAACTGGACGTCTCAACAAATCCAAATTTAGCATACATTTCCGGTCTCGAATGTGGTGCGAGATAACTCATCGCACCTTGCTCTTTGACAAAATTATCGTGGTTGTTTCCCTGTAACTGTTCAATTTTTCAATGTACTTGGTCACGCCGTCTACAGCTCATGCCCTTCTTAGCTTCTACCACTACTACTTTGATCTATGTTCCCCTAACCTATGTTCCCCATACCTAGAAGGGCATGTTATTGAGCTCCTTCTTGAATGATACCAGGGAGGGAACCTCAGCTGCCGAAGCCGAAGGGAGTTAGGCTACAGGAACATCTTCCGATTCCATGGTATGTTAGAATGTCTCAGACTCGGGTGGCTGAGTTGGGGCATGTGTGCGAGCGCGTGTGTGTTGACTGGGCAAAGCGAAACGTTTGGGTTTGATCTTTAAAAGGCTTATTACAAATGTGCATCTTTCAATTCCCGCTTCAGGTGAGCTGGAGACGAACAAGATATAGCCAAAATAGGTGAGAAAACCGTATTCTTTAAACTACAGTAGTCAACAAAGGTGTATTTTTCGTTGAGAACCGATTTGAAGCTACATGTATTTTCCAGCAAAAATACCCTGAACCATCCCTTTAAAATAAGTCACGCCTACTCTTCCTAGCCACGCCTACTTCTCATCCTGAACTCGGTCACCACCATCTATTTATAGATTTCTAGACCAACTGATGCTCATTGACCCCCCTCACCCCGGCGGGGGAGAAATTGGTCACTATTTTTCTGAAAGATTGGTCAGTGTACTTTGCAAATTTAATTGTTTGCCAAATTTAATTTGTTTTCATTCAAATGCCAAAAACAAATTGAGGGCTACATTATTTTATGCCTATATATATGAAGGGACCTATTCTGTCAGTGTGAAATAGGGGGTAGGGGTAGTAAAAAGCGCAGAAATAACTCGATTTATATTGTAAGCCAAAAGGTTTACTCTTATGAGATTGAGTAATAATAGTATGATGATTTAAGAGTTCTACAGCATGACATGCTTAAATGTGTGAGTACTTCCAGTTTGTTTTGTCATGAACATAGGACAAAACTGCAAAAATATCAAAACCAAACTATTACTGATCTGATCCTCCTTAATTATTTGAAGGAGATGGTAATTTCAGTTAAAAGTGAAAGTTAAATAACGGTCAATAGATCTCCTTCACTCATATCTCATTGAAATCTCTTTCATTCATATCTAGTAAATTACATGACTTTTTTATGCAGTCTTCATGCAGACGTATTGAAGTTGAATATAATATTATTTCAAATCTACGATCTTCCAATGATTCTATTAATGGGCTTTTTAGGTGGAGTTATTGTCCTTAGCGCTTACACTGGAAGACTGGCAGGACACCCCCATCAAGTTGGATGCGTGGCATTTCATGCGGTGTATTGCCACAGGTGTCACGACAGAGGCCCACCCCCTCTACTCCACCTTCATGGCCCAGCTGTCACTCTGCATCTTCTGCTGGAACGAGCAAGATGTGAAGAGGCTCAAGGACGCCCGCAAGGAAGAGCTGAAGCAGCAGGGCTGGTCCAAGCCCTCTGATGCTGACATCCTCCACCACATCACCAAGGGCCATGGCCCTTCATTGTCGGCGCCAGCACGAGAGGGGGACTCGGGGAGGAATCGCGGAAACTCATGGGGTTCCCCCCCCCCCCCCCCCCTGTGTGTGCTTTATGACTTCATGTCTCCATTGTAATGCAAGTAATGTATACAATGTAGTATATTTACTGATAATAAAACTTCAACTGAGAAATTGAACATGTGCTCCTGCATTATAATTTGAGCAAGACTGATTGAGACATAGAATGCAGAGAACATCGTCTTCTTAAAAACATGTAAAGAAATGGTGTAATGTGTTTTCATGCAATCTGTCCATGTTTGGTGATGAACATATTTATATTCTCTTGTGTGGCAGAAACTCATTGAGGAGTACATGAGTGAGAGGGGAAGGGACACCACAGGCACACCCCTACTGAAACCAGATGCCATGCAGCTCTGGCAGACAGAGTCCATGCACATGCCCTGCCTCCAGGACCCACCGGGCATCCAGCTGTACACTGTCATGGGCCACAGGGTCAGAGGAGGAATACGCCTTGATACATACCGGTGTGGTCGAGGTACAACATCCTTGGAGAATTTTCATCTCCACCTCTACCGCTTCATCCCAGGTCAGTAGAAGCCTTTGTCTTAGTGTTCTGTTTTATTATGCAAATATCAGTGCCAACTCTTCCTTATCTTATAAAACTGCTGAACTGTAAGTATTTGTGATGATTCTCTCTGTCATCAGTACAGCCTGGTATACTGGCTAGATGTGCTGGTTGTATTCTCTTTAAAGTACTTGTTGTCCACATCTTTTGAATTAGCATAGTGTTTGAAACTCAGTATGTCAACTTTTGAATAAGGCCTTTAATATTGAAGCTGTTCTCTGTATTTTTCAAGCATAAGCGTTGTGTTCAATGTACTGGTAATTTGTGCTTCTGTTTATACTCTTATAATAGGGACCAGTGCCAACGCCCTCCATTTTCAGGCCTACCTCATTGAAGGCTTGGTGAGGTGGAATGAGGACAGAGAGGCAGAAGCTACTGGAAAGGACCGCACCCTGAGGACATACGATGGTAGGCTTCAAGAGCACCTCAACAACCTGTCGCAAAGTGTGTTCCAGAGACCCTTTTTTCCGGATTTCACAACTCCTTTGAAATTTACTGGTAAGGAAGGAAGGAGTTAATTGATACAGTGTAGTGACATTAAATTTGCATTTTTCTTTGAAAAAAAAAG
>JAGGCT020000929.1:0-25000 GCA_017654935.2 Phymorhynchus buccinoides
GGGGGCGGGGACGGGGGGTGGTAGTAAGGAGAAGGATGAGGCGGAGGACTGGACTCACTTCAACAGCAACGAGCGTGGCAGCTGTCGGGACTGCCAGAACACGGAGGTGTGCAACGTCATGATGCAGGACGTGCAGCATGCTCACCTGGCCGCCGCTGAGCACAACCAGCGCTACCTGGGCTCACCCCCCATCCACACACCACCCCTACCACTCCCGCCCCATCAGCAACACCCCACCATGCCCCGAGTGCTGCTGTTCAATGATTCAGAGGAGGAGGTGTACAGCAGCGAGCACTCGGGTGGGCTGTACCATTTCGACAGCGAAGAGAACAGCTACACGGAACTAGGAGAAAACTGTGGGGAGAGCCTGGCCCAGACCCAGGCTGGCTACAACAGAACCTACACCAAGTCCTACCAGAACCTGGTCTCCTTCCCCTCCCCGTCCTCCCTCCTCCCCAACAGCTGCGGTGGGGGTCTCGCCTCCTCTCAGCATGCACTGTCTCAGGTAGTGAATGTCCGACATTCGGCAGGCGGCTCTGAGAAGGGCAAGTACCTAACCCTATCCCCAGCAGGCCCCCACTCTTTCAAGCTGGAGCCCATTTCTGAGATGCTGAGCCCCATCCAGTCGCTGTCGTCTTACGTCAGCAGTCAGGAGTCCATGGGAGGCACTCCCTCTCACACGGCGCCTTCACATTCTTCGCAGACCTGGTCATCTTCGCTTCCCCCCCCTGCCCACTCCGCGTCCACTTCTCTGGCCAGCAGCATGAAAGCAGGTGGAGGGGAAGGGGAGAGAAAGAAGCAAGGTGCCACCACCTACAGTTTATTGGCCTCCCCATCCACCTACGCGGTGATGACCAACACCACCCAGGACCAGCTGAAGGAGAAGTGTCCAGCCATCTCCTCCCACATGCAGAGTCGCACCAACGATGACTCCACCAGCAGCGCTGCACCTTACGCCAAACCTCATCCCAAACCCGATTTCGCCTTCTGTGAAGATCCCGCCGCCGACTCTGCTGCAACTGGAGACTTGAAAGACAAGCCGCACTTTGCCACGCTCAACTCGTTTACCGAGTTCCCTTCCACTTCCCTGGAGACAGGGGAGGGTGTGGCGAGCTGCCTGCCCCCCCACGAGGCCCCTCCAGGGTCCACCAGCCCCCAGAGTTCCCAGGACAGCTTCCACTCCCAAGACCTGTGTCCCCTGGAGCCTGCCAACACCATCTGCGGTCCTCTGGAACCCGTTGCCCCCAACCAAGGGAGTGGTGGGGGCTCCCCTGTGCAAAAGCCCTGCAGTTCTTCTTCCCTGACAAACCCTTGTAGCAAACCGGTCAGCAGCACAGACTCTGTGAGGCCGGCTGAAGGTTTGTCTGCGGCATCATCTCCATCGTCGTCATCATCATCATCATCATCATCATCGTCCTCTAGCTCCTTTAAGGCGCAGCAGCAGCCAGCACAGTCCGGCGAGGACAGTGTGTCTCAGAACTTTGGGGAGATCATCAAAACGTCGATCGTCGAGACGGTGTCTGCTTGAACTTGATGGGCTCAGCCATTGAAATTCTGAAGTGTGGAACATGTTTGAGAAACATGAAGAAAGTTTATTTGATTTTGCTCAAGTGACAGCAAAGTCTGTAGGACAGTTTTGACGAAGAAATGGCAGAAAAGTTTTGTGTTGTAGATTGTTGCATGGAAAGGGTGAGCAGATGTTTTAAGTAGGATCAAAGTTGTGAAGGAGTATGCTGGAAATTAAGTTTCTGGGATAAGTCCTGTGTGTAAAGGTAGATGTAATAGATATGCTAGAAATAAAAACCTTTTTAGAAAGTCACTTAACATAATCAAACAATTGAACAGTAGTATTCTAGTGATCAAACATGAAAATGTGAGGTGTCATATTCATGCATATATTTTTTTTAAAGTCAGTCAAGGTAATCAAACACTGAAACAGGTCAGTGGTTATTCTAGTGATGGAAACACAAGATTCTGAGATACTATTCAAAAGACAGTAAGTAGTAAATGTTTATTATTTAAAATGTTGCCATTAAAAAAATATTACTCGTAAGCTGAATTTCATTTGTCAAAGCATTTTATACTATTTATTTTAAACTCAAGCCTGCTATCACCTCTTTGTTTAAACCAGATAATTTTTGTTAATGAACAGGATGGTACACTTTAATCCAACTATTAGTACCTGTTACTTTGAAGTTTTGAAAAATAAAACATACCTTGACATATCATCACTTTAGTTGTTGCATGATGAAGTCTGACAGTCTAATAAATGAGATACATTTTTTTGGTAATAACTAATATCAAAGCAAACCAAAAGTAGTTTTCAGTTTAGTTAGCCTATAAGAATGTTCTTTATGTCAGATTTTGAACACATGACAGACATGGTACATAAAAGTGTTAAACAAAGTTAGAGAACCTAATAGGTTTTTGTATCAATAACGTTTGATAAGGTCATTGGTTATCAAGTTGAGGGGAAAGTTGCAGAGAAAGAAATTGTAACAGAAACTAAAAACAGTGTGAGATAACTGACAAATTCAGTCAAGAAAAGTTGATGGAAAGGACGAGAAGTGACTTGGGTAATATGCTAATGAAGACTTCACTGCAGTATTGCCGTGCAAGGAGGACTAAAGTATCAGCTGTGTTGGTTGAGGTTTGTGGAAATGATTTTGATGAAAGTTCATCATTTGACTTTCACAGCTATTGGGTAACTTTGGCATTAAAAATGGAAGAGAGAAGGGGTCACCCTAAACAATGCAACAGGGTGGTCATCTATAATTTTGTTGTTGTATTGCTGTTCAAAACTTCTAGTTTTTAATTGTTCATTTGTAGTTTTTTTCTTTTTTCTTTTTAAAAAGTGTTAAGGTGACAAATTCTGTTACTGTTAGAGGCATTTTTATTTCTTATCGGCATGTTTGGGTGTTATTTTGAAAGCTCAGCAAAGTTTAAAAATTGTAGAGTCTCAAATTTAATTCTGAGTCGCTTGGAGAAACGAGCGTTTGGACTTGATGTGACACCTCATGAATTGGTGAATGATAATGTTCAGTTGTCCGTGTTGTTTAGTGAAATGTTGTGTTATGTAAATATGCCATTCAGCAATTTTTGTGTGTGATGGTATCACAGTTTTTTTGTTCTCCGTTTTAAAATATTGGGGAAGAAATAACAATTTGGATGCCTTTTGGCATGCGCTATAGTCTTGTACATTTTCCATTTCTCTGTCAGTGTTTCCTTACTTTTTTCTTTGGTCCCTATCTTGTGTGTATGTTTTAAAGTATTTTTCAGTTTGTTTCTTTTTGGTAGTTTTTTTTTTCCACATTGAAATTATTCAACATGTCATTGTGTGTGGTTTTTTTAAATAGTTTTTTCCCCCAATTATAACTATAAGACAAACAAGCAAACAAACAAATTCAGGGATTTTAGTGTTGTTTATGGTCACAGATAAACTAGGCAAGTAAACTGCTTGGTTTTTTTTGTTTGTTTGTTAAGATTTATTTTCTTAGCTTATTTTCCTCATTACTGTTTATATTTGTAAGATTCCAATCCTTTGTTCATCTTGATCTTTGCTTTGAAGAAGAAAAAATAAAATTCTCTTTTCAGCTGATGATTTTGTAGCACAAAAGTGCATGACTACGCATTCTTAGACATGACTTCACATTTTTGAGGCGCCAATGAAGACATGAAGCTATGAAACAGAACTCAGTCATTTGATGCTCAGCTAAGTAATTAACAGATTAAAAATTCAGTTCTCTGGCCTCTGTCTACTTAGTTTTAGGTATTATTTTTTTCTATGTATGCTACCAGGGGGCTTGGCATTTGAGAGATGGGAAAGTGAAACTAACCTCGTGCTGTGCACGACCATTTTGTGTGTGTGTGTGTTTGTTTGGTGCTCACAAGCTTAATACTATAAAACGAGATCCTTACCCCAAACTATGTCATTTTGTTTTGAAGCTCTTTATTTCGGTCTACATATTGAGGTACAAATACATATGTTGCAAATGCAAACTTAATCCGCATTAAAACTCCAGTGATTAAAAAAACACCCAAAAACCTTTCACGCATGTCTGCACAAATGTGTTTTATAAACACACACTCACACAAATAAATTTGTTTGTTCGCAGATTGCATTTCCGCATATACCTAATCAGCTCTTATTTACTGTATCATGGGGTTTGCAGGGTTCCCACAAATCCTTGACATCTTGAAAAGTCCTGGAACATTAGAAAGGCATTTTCCAGGGCTTGAAAAGTCCTGGAACATTAGAAAGGCATTTTCCAGGGCTTGAAAAGTCCTGGAAAAACAGCACAGGTCCTAAAGTTCCTGGAAAAGTCCTGGAATTTTTATTAACCTGCTAACCAGATTCTCAACTTTCAAGCTTGCAAAACCAAAACTAGGTCTCTTTGAAAATATATTTAGTGAGACCTAAAAGTTAATACTTGTTTTTTTAATCCAAACTTTTGACCACCTGCTATTGTGACAACAGATGACCATTCCATTGTGTGTGGACTTACGGTGTGTGCAGTTATTTAGTTTTAAATAATCAGATTAGTTCGACATCAGCACATCGCTTATCGTAATGCTTATTCATAACACAAGCAGAATTTTTAGTCCTTGAAATTTACCAGCATGGTCCTGGAAAAGTCCTTGAATTTTTCTTTTAGAGATATGTGGGAACCCTGGGTTTGGTTTCAGTTGATATTTACTTTTTCTTTTTTTCTTTGGTTGGGTTTTAATCCAATTGCACTTTACCTTTAGCGATACAGGAGTCTTTTTTTTGTTGCACTTTATAAAGCATTTTGGGTCCAGTTTTATTTTGTGGGACATTTTGAGTATGTGTGTGATTGAGTGACAGTGACTGCGTATGTGTACATGCATACATCATACGGCAGTGTGAAGGATTCCTGACTTACGTTTGGTATTATGACCAGTTTTGAAGCTTCTGTTGACAGACTTTGAAATTTTGTAACATTGTCAAGTGAAAAAAAATTCACATTAAACTAAATGAATGATTAACACTGCAAAACTACTTAAAAGTACCGCAAATGATTAAACATTGCCAACTTGCCAAGAAACGCTTTGATTATTGTGAATAATTGTTTGTTTTTGCTTCAGCTTACTGTCAGAAGCCGATTGACATTATGACCTCCTGCAAACTAGCCTGAAGCCAAATGCTTTGAACTACAGCAAATATTGGTTTATTTGTATCACTTTTTGTGTGTTTTGTGATTGGACGCATCTGTGGCACTATATTCAGTGATCACTTCCATGTACATTAGCACAAAGCACTTGCAGTGATATTTTAATGAAATATCTTCTTTTTTTACCTTTTTTTGTTCTGAGATTTTATTTTCTTGTACAGTGTTTCCAAGGAACGATGGAATGTATTGTTGTTCATAATACTTGTCCTTACTTACCAAGCGTCACTGTACATACAGACTGTTCACCAAAATTCGCTTTGTTGTCTGTTGGTTTTTCTTTAAAGCTTAGATGCCTTATTCGTCAAGGTAATGTTGCAAACGACAAAAAAGATCTCGTTTCTGTGTGTGTCAAAGATCTGACTTTAATAATAAAATTGTTAGTTGCACTCATTCAGTACTAAAACCTGATTTTAAAAGAAAAAAATTCACTGCCAGAATATTTGAATTTTTAGTGTTTTTTGTGTCTGTTTATCCCTTCAATGTCTGTAAACTTAAAATTGGCTAATGTGTGCTTTTTGTTTGTTTGTTTAACTCTTTTTTTCTGTTTTATAGAAAGAAAGGATAGTGCTGTACAGCAGGAACAAAGTCTGAGGGTTTCTCTGGCCATCTGTGTCACGGTGTCATTCTATACAGACATTTTAATCCCCAGAGAATCAATGCTAAGAATAATAATGATGGGCCAGTGCCTGATTTTACGAAGATCATGTTCTCAATAGGGTATTTGCTGCGGGTGTTCATACTGGACTAGACCACACCACTGCCTGCATGTTTTGCCCATAGTTGTGACGAACTCTCTTATCTAAGGGCTAATGTCAAACAGTGATACAATTGATTTGAGGAAAATGGTGAATACTGCGTCAATATCTGAACTGTTTGGCATACTGTGATGAATGCAACTACCAATAACCGCAAACATTGGCAGAAAAACAAAATCTTTAGCTATCACAGAAAGTGAACACTGGTCACATTCATTAGAACAATAACTGATCACTGGGCGATGTCAAGAATATCTCTGAAATTGTATAACAAGGATCTGAACTGGATCTTGATGATCCTTTCAAGCATTCTTTATGTTTGATGTCTTCATAGTTCATAACCAAGGCATTCTTTTTTTCTTTCCTCTTAAACATTTTTTTTTTATAGTAGCGCTGCTTAAGTTCATTGCTCTTGTTCAGCAGTCTGCATCGTTTGCATCATCACAAGTCACCTGCTTTCCGGGCTTGCGGCCTAGACGGATATGCAGACATTCACACAAACACTGAATTTTACCATATAGGTATGATTGTTTAGTCTTCATAAACAAGACAGACTTCCTCCAACAAGAGCACTGAACTGGAGGGCTATTAGTATTACTTTGTTTTTATGTGTAGGGATATGTGTATGTATTGAGCCCATGTAACAAAGTTCCTTTTTAGTATAGAAGCGAATGGAGGAAATCTGGGTATTCAACCAATGGTAGACTGTGATAACAGATTGACTAGTCACAATTCTGGGGCACTTTGAACAAACAACTTTCAATCTAATAAGCTAAAATAAAATCAACTTTAAAAAGGTTGGTTTAAAGCCGGCGACAGACTATGTGACTGCCTCATGTGACTCGATCAGGTCGTGACATTTCACCTCATTTGCATACCATGCTGCTCGATCAGTCTGACTGTCAGGTGACAGGGCCGAATAGGGTGGATTCTAAATTTCACTGATCGAGTCTGATTGAGTCAGATGGCTTGTGACCTCTTCTGTGCGGGAAACAAAATTTGGTCAACGTCATGACCTGATCGAGTCATATGAGGCAGTCGCATAGTCTGTCTCCAGCTTAAAACAGCTTTAAGTACTCATGCATGATGGTTTCTTTGCCTTTGTTATTTTGATCACTCGTCTTTTTTCTTTTCCTTGCGTGAATGTGTCATTGAAAACTTATGAATTGTTTCAGATGATTAAACTGTTGTACCTTTGTGAAGCGCTGTTTGCGCTAGCGAAATGACTGGTGTCTTTTTGTTTTGAGAACGAAGAATTTCGCTGATTTTTGTCATGTCTGGTGATTTATGCACTCGATGTCAATGCTCTGTTGTATGTTTGTTGAACTTGTTCAGTGTCGTTAAATACTTGTACATTGAAGTGGTAAACCAATGTGTAGCTATATAACACTTGTACAGATTAGAGCTAGAAGTTTGTGGTGGTTGTATTGTTTTCCTTTCCTTCCCCCCCGCAATATATATATATATATTATATATATAAATATATTATCAACACGTACATGACTGCCAGTGTAAAGGTATCCATACTACTGTAGAGTAGAACTTAGTACTGCATGTAAAGTACTTGATGGTTTGTGATACAACTGGTTTTGTTGAACCTTGATCTGTTGCCTGTTGCCCCATTTCTTGGTCATCCTCCATAGCATTTTTCCTTTTGGTTCCTCAAGTGTAATTGTCTATTTTCTGGTTCGTTGTCAGTATTGACAAATTTAAAACCCAATGTTGGAATATTGAACTTTTTTCCCTTGGTCATCTTCCATAGCATTTTTGGGTTCCTCAAGTGTAATCATCCTTTTGTTTTCTTGTCATTATTGATGAATCAAAAATAAACAAACAATGAATATCAATCTTGCACAGAGGAACAGGCTGTTGGGTTCAAGCTGAACAAATGACTTGCGTAGATGTTTGAAACAGAAAAGCCTGCTAAATGAAAGTATAAAGCATTGGCCCATTTCTGTTCAATCCTTTTGGAAAGAACAGATTCTTATCAGGCCGTGAAAGGTTTGTGCAATCGTTAAACTTTGTTGGGAAATGGATCGAGTTTGCAAGATGTAAGGGACAATGGTTTCTTTCAACTCTGTGGATTGGAAGGAAAATTGGAATCGTACTACACTCTTCAAGATCATAAGGACAATTGGTCTGGGCTTACAAATGTAAAAAGTGGTTGGGAAAAGAGGAGGCTTCCTTCAGGGTTTACGGTTTGGAATGGACACTGCACTTAAAATGGAGAATATACGACAGTATTTGTATACTTACAGTTATGTTATACATATCTGTATTGTTAAAACTTCAGGACTTTACTGGTGGTGCACCACCTCTGGGCATTGCCTCCTGGATCGTTCCCACCATCTTTATATCTACTAATGTCCCATATGTGTCTGTTCCAGACAGGAGGACGTTAAGCGGAATTTTATTCACAGTATTTGTGAAATTCTTAATTATAAACTCGGGACTTTCCAGGTGTTGTAGTACCTCCAGGATCGCCCCACCATCTTTATATCTATTAATGTCCCACATGTGCCTGTTCCAGGCTGGAGGACGTTAATCAGATTTTCATTCAGCATTTGGAGAAAAAAAAAGTTTTAGAAAGAAAAGTAATTTGATATCACATTAATTAAAACCCCCCACCTGTAATGATGGATAAGAGTGTATAAAGAAGCAAGGCTTCCCAGGATAATACGGGCAAATCAGAGGAACTGACCTTGTTAGTGGTGGTGGAGGGATGCTAGGTGAAGGGAAGTTGTGACCAGTTTCGGGCATAGCCCTGCATCAGACTGGTCATACTTCCCCTCACATAGGATCCCTCTACCACCACTAACAAGGTCAATTCATCTATTTCCAAGGATCATGCAGTCAACCTCATTTTCCTTCATTATAAGGACAAATCAGTTAAACAAGAAAAATTTCATTTTGTGCTTTGTTCTGATGTTTTAAAACAATGTTACAACAAGTAGGGTCTACACACAAGTAGACAATCCTCTTGCTTCATCATTTTTGGGGTTCTCCTGGCTGTTTCAATATTTCTACAAATTCAATTAAGCAACAGATTTTGTCAATCATTGATGATTTTATTTTTACTATACCTAGGATCCTCAGATTCAGTGGAACCTCCTTATTAAGACCTTTTTTGAGCTGGTTTATCAAAGTCTTAATCATGCTTGGTGCTTTATTGATTCAGCATCTTTAAATTTTACATTATGTTTTGCTTTTGCTTTACTATACCCCCTTATAAGTTTTCACATTCTTATTTGCAAGCAACTCTTGTTAAAAACAAAGACTGTCTTGATCTCCACAATCGCATTTTTTCACATAATTTACGCAATAATTATATTTATATTTTGCACATCTCTTGGTAAGAAATCTCAACATTACAAAATCAAGGTGTGCGTGATAGTAAAGATACACTGTAACATTATCATCAAGTTACACTAAAAGAAAAACAGAAGAAGAGAGGAGATGGGAGAAAGGTTTGATGGTGGCAGCTTTGGGGGGATGGGGAGGAGGGGTAGTTACCTGGAAAAAAAAAAAAATGAAACTTCAAAAATGAAGTTTAGAAAATGGGACAGAATGTGGTTGTTTTTTTGTCAGTCTGCCACTTTTTGGAAAGAAGGCGATTTGTTCTTCTCATTGTTGATTAGGGGCCATTGTACTATTGTTGTGAAGCAACATTTACCTTTTTACAAAAGTTATGCTGGCCTAGTTCACAGTAGTTGCGCTCTTTGTTGACATAGCTCAAAGCGATTAACCATGGGACTGTTGGAAGAAATATTTGCTGGAGGAATGGTGGGTGGGGTGGGGATCTCTTTTGAAGACTTTCTGTTGCTCGTCTCTCCTTAAGTTTTCTACTTTGTAGTTACCAGTCCTGTGTCAGATTTGAGCATGGCTTGAGTCAGTGCTCAGACATAGTAATATTGTTGTATTCAAGGCATTTACAGCTGCAACTATTAGTATTCTGTGAAAATAAATTAAATACTTCAGTTCTGGAGAAACAGATTATGAAAAAAAAAGTACAAATCAAGAGGGTACGGTTGGTATTTTTCACTTTATTGTCTAAATAGTTTGATCACAAAAATATCGCCATTGACATTACATCGATGTGTATAAATAGGGTATTGTTTTACTGTGGAATTTGTGATTAGAGATGTTTTGTCCATTCTGTTGGAATGAAAACCGTGCAGTGGAATTCAAGAGTTATACTTTTGGTATAATTGCTTTTGGTGCTAGGAAGCTGCTGTTAGTTGTCATCCTGTGCTGTATGCCTATTTTTTGTTTGTTTTATGCTTGATGGATTTTTTGTGGATGTTGTGCCAATTTTTGAAAATTGGAATGTTCTCTCTTGTCTGAAAAAAAATTCAAATCTATTGTTATCAGTTATACTTGTAGAGGAAGCAATGCATTTGTGTTTCTGACGATGTTTTAGCTTTTTGTGACATTTTATAGGCTGACACAATACTGGGGGGTAAGAAAGAAGAAACAAAAATCTATAAGTTGGCAGTTTGGTGAAACAAAAAAACTTTATTGGATTTTGTGGAGTTTATGATACGGAATTTTCTGATTATTGTGTAGTCTTCTGCAGTGAAGTTGTCCTTTCCTCATAACATTTTCATCTCAGAAGCCTACACGTATCACACAGTATCCCTTATTGAACAGAGACTTTTTACCGTAATTTTTCGTAAAGCCCATTCGACCATGACTTCCATTTTGTAGGTATTAGGTTGTTAAATTTGAGGGGTGCCTGCATGAAGTGTGTACAATTACTTCTATATAAAGAAGTTGGTCACCACCACAGAAGAAGAAGAAGAAGAAGAAGTGCATATCATCAAAGAAATAAAGACAAATAGGCAGTTCTTGTAGGTACCTCTCGAATATACTGTACTCTAGATCATGAAATCAGCAGCAGACCCAATACATATGTATTGTCTTAGTGTTGCAAGTTCTATCTATCTTTGCAGAAAGTGAAGATAGTTGCCACAGGGTTGTTTTTAAGACAACTTTCCACAAATCATGTGAGAAATGTAGCTAGACTAGTGCTCAGTTTAATTTAATCACCCCCTTAAAAAAACAAGAATGAACCCGAGCAGGTGCTAAATTCCATATCATACTTGTTTGGGTTTGGTGTCTGGACGGGCGGACGCTGTATGTACAAAACAAAATCGATAGTTCTTGCCGCTTTGCTCAGGAACTAATAAATCTCCCTTAATGGGGCATTAAGGTTTGCAATCATTTCTTTGTTCCTTGTCCCTGGCACCACAAAAGAGGCTTTGAGTTACCATATTTTACAGACTACAAGGCACTTCTAATTATAAGCAGAGATGGGAATTGTCCGCCAAAAAGCAAATTTCCGCCAAAATGACATTGCTTTTCTGCCAAAAAAGAAGAAAAATTAACTAAATTTAGCCATTCTAATCCTGTTTTAGGGCTTCAATTACAAAAAAAAGCTTCAGCATTACCCCCCTCCTAGACCCCCGCTTTACAGCTTTTTTTTTACTTTTCCAATTCCCATGCCTGTATAAGGCGCACGGCACCCTCTGAATTTAACAATCTGTATTTAAACATACACAAGGCGCAACATATTTTAAGGCGCATGCAAAATGATCAAACAAAAGCAAACAATAGATCGAAAACACAAGGTCCACTCAAACAAAGGTCGTATTTTGCCTAGTTCTGTCAAAACCATCTTCAGAACGACAGAAGTTACACTCACGCCGCTATCCGGATATCCATATGATGAAGTACTTTTATGCATCATCTGCGTCAGAGAGCCCAGAAAAGTGGGAATTGAAAAACTTGTAGTTTTGGCTCCAGTAGCCTATGTCGGCCATGATTGTTATTGTCTTTGGATGTCGAAACCTAGGCTGCGACATCATATCCTGTTTCAACACACACCCCTCTTTTGTGTGAATGTGTTGTCTGCTTCGGTGGCTTCATTCACGATTCCGGCCTGATAGTTGATCTCAATACTTACGTTATGAATGGAATTCACAGCTTTGTTTGATCAGATTTCAGTCATATACTAGGCAGACCGCATTTTAAGGCGTTGGTGTCTCGGTTGAGGCAAAAAGTATTGCCTTGTAGTCCGTAAAATACTGTAGTCTGCCATGTTCAGACCACAGACATGGTAGATTCCTCTATTAAGACGATTGATTTGTAAATTTAAAAAAAGAAGCTACAAAACCATGAGCAAAGGCAAATATTCACCAATATTGTTCAAACTGTTCCAGTTCCTGTGCTTATGTAGGCTTTTCTTGTCAATGTTATATTTATCTAATAATCTTCACAACATTAAACTTATTTTTCACAATATCTTATATCCATTTCCACCATGCTCCAGTTTTCCCCCATCCCCTTTTTCTCTTCAACACATTTCTGTTTTCAACCGTCCATCTAGCTTCCCCACATTTTTTCTCGTTATCATTCAGTATTGAACATGATTGCATGCAAATCCCTCCCTCTGTTTTACGAACAGGGAATGACTATTTAGACATTGCCGTATCATTGCACCTTTACAGCAACAGTTAATTTATGAAAAGAAAAAAGAATTGAACATATTTGATGTTATAGAGAAGGTAAATTGGTTTATCGACAACTGTACCTTTGAGCTTTTAATTGTTAGATGTCCGTACTGTGTTGACTTATGGAAATTCTGCCCATGTATATGATGTTGTGCAATAAATCAGACAGTCAAGTTATTAGTGAAACAATGCCTGTTTGTGTGTGTGTACTGAGTGTGTGTGTGTGTGTGTTTGCAAACATGCACTTTAGTGTATATTAATATATATATATGTGCTAGCTAACAAATGTGTCTCTCTGTGTGTGTTCTTGAAGTTAATAGTCTATTCAGCTTGACTATCTTCGTATGCCTTCAAACTGAAACTATTAATGCCATGAACTTATGGTTTCATTTTAGAGTTTCAATTTGTTTTTTAATAAATTAAATGACGATTGTTTTTTGGTCCATTTGATTGCTTTTTTTATGGAGACATTGGTAAAAGAACTATGAATCAGCAGTTTACCTACTACTAATACAAAACCTCATCAAACTTTTGAAGAGTAGGCTATTTTGTGTTAGTGAATGACAACATAAAAACACATGCGACTGGGGGGAGGGGGGGGGGGATTGGCCTCAGGGATCCCAGGGACCCCCATTTGGGGGTCTATGAAGTAACATGCCAGTATCGTTTTTGAAATGATTATCTGGACAGAGAACTTAATTTAACTATTAAAAATATTTGCAAATAAACGAAACGATACTCCAGAGAACTTAATTTAACTATTAAAAATATTTGCAATTAAACGAATCCTTCACTGCTGATTTTTATTTGATTCATAATAATAATAATAATAGTACATTTATATAGCGCTTTACCTCAGATGAGCCCAAAGCGCTTTACAATCAATGATTCATCAACAGACAACAAAAACAGCATTCAAGAGCGACACCAACCAGCAACAGCGCATATACAAAGCAACTCTCTAACACACACATAAACACACACAATTATCGACGCCAACTCGTTCATACCCCATTCGGTAAGCCACAGCAACCGAGCCGCATGGACTGACCACATACACCAACACACATACACAAACACACACACACAACGTACGCACGCAGACAGACACGCACACAGACACACATGCGTGCACACACAACCCACAAAACCAAAATACACAAGCACACATGTATGCACACATTCATGCTCACACACACACACACCACACACTCACCACAAACCTCTTATTCAATCTTCCCTCACGTGCACACAACGATAGACAACTGATCAAATATTTAGGGCGCAGCAGGAAAAAGATGGGTTTTAAGAGAGGTTTTGAATGAGGAGACTGAGTTGGAGTGTCGGAGAGAAGGCAGAGAATTCCACAGAGATGGTGCTTGACAAGAAAAAGAACGTTGGCCAGCAGATTTGAGACGGATGGAGGGAATGGAAAAAACCCAAAATACACAAGCACACATGTATGCACACATTCATGCTCACACACACACACACACACACAACACACACACACTCACCACAAAACAGCACAAACCTCTTATTCAATCTTCCCTCACGTGCACACAACGATAGACAACTGATCAAATATTTAGGGCGCAGCAGGAAAAAGATGGGTTTTAAGAGAGGTTTTGAATGAGGAGACTGAGTTGGAGTGTCGGAGAGGAGAAGGCAGAGAATTCCACAGAGATGGTGCTTGACAAGAAAAAGAACGTTGGCCAGCAGATTTGAGACGGATGGAGGGAATGGAAAGGAGACGAGAATCAGAAGACGAACGTAGTTGGCGAGCTGGGACATAGAGACGAAGAAGAAAGATACAGGGGAGCTTGATCATTCAGTGACTTGAAGGCAAGGAGGAGAATTTTGTAGTCAATACGTGATTGAACTGGGAGCCAATGTAGGGAACGAAGAACCGGAGTGATGTGATCGTACCTAGGGGAGCGAAAATGAGACGAGCAGCATTATTCTGGACCCGTTGGAGCTTAGAGATGAGAATAGATGGACAGCCAGCAAGAAGTGAGTTACAGTAGTCAAGGCGAGACAGGACAAAAGCACATACTAGAGTCTTCAGGGCATCTTGAGAGGGGAAACGGCGGATGGAACTAATTCTTCGAAGTTCTAGATACCAAGCCTTGCAAACATTGGAAACATGCTGTTTGAAAGAAAGGGTTTGGTCCAAAGTAACACCTAGATTGCGGACGGATGCCGATAACTTGATCTCAGTGCCATCAATGTCGACAGAACCTGGGAGAACCTAAGAAAGGGGAACATAGAAAACCAACGATTGTACGCTTACATGATCAAGAGGAAGCAAACAACCTCAAAACAAAGCATCACTTTTATTAGTTGATAATAAAAGCATCAAGCAAATCATTCTGTGCTCACAGTACACACAGCATTACTTATCACATTGCCGTGAGGAACAAAAAAAAGACTAAAGGAGACTGAAGACTAAACAAGCGCGGATTCGCAATCGTTTGTGGCGTGCGACAATTTTGGACAGACAGACCGACAAAGTGAGTTATAGGTTTGTGGCTTGTGCCACAAACAAAAACTTTTACAAGGATTCAGATTTTAGGCCAAGCCTATTCTTCCAATCTGTCCTTGGGATGAAAACAAGATCAAGATACAACTAAAAGGCAAACAGATATCAAATAGGGAATGAGAACAAACCACACTGATTATTTTTGTTCAAATAAACAGTTTCTGATAGACTGGCATACTTTCTTCCAGAATTGATACCATTTCATACCATTATTTCCAAAATAACAACGCTTAATTTAAGCAGAAGCAAAATTTAATCGTGTTCAAGCTCATTTTAATTAGACAACACATTTATAAAGGCAGAACACATGAAATACATTAATAAGGTTCAACAAAAAGTCATCAGTGGTCCAGTATCAAAATGGTCAAATCTCTACACAGATTAATACATACATTCATACAAGCACATCCATTGAAGAATAGGTCTTACTTGACTCTGCTTGTACTGAACTGTTAGCTCATCTTGTGCTACATAACTGATGAAAGGTATACACCTCAGGCCAGACTTTAATTAATATGCAATATAATATTCCTTTAACTTTGTGTGCAAAATAGAAGAGTTTAGAAACAAATGATGGTAGCGATTTAATCAAATGTGATTGAAAAATGTTTTAGTGGACAACTTTTGTTAACATAGGAATTAACTCATTCACATCGCAACGATTTTGAATTATTAAAAAAACTCTCAAATCACTCCACACAAACAAAACATACATACACAAAAGGAGAAATAAAAGATTGCATGTTTTTATTTCAGCTTTAGACATAGGGACGTGGTAGATCACTTTTTTATATATACTCTACACCGATTGGTTTCCCCACAACAAACCACTACAAAAGCAAAGTCAGAGGCAAAATTGTGGTCTAAGTTTAGAAGTGACCAATACAGATTTACTTCCCTCGAAGCAAATGCATGAAATTGACAGCTATTAATTCTGGACATATATGGCCGGAACGACTTGAATGAGTTAAACAACAAACAAAAAACAGACTTAAAAACCAAAAAACTATCACATGTCATTTCACATGAAAAGGGTTTGAAAATCACCTTCTCGTCAAGGAGACCAACAAGGAGGCCAGAAGATTCCATCACCAAGGGAATAAAGAAGGCTGATATTATTGTCAGTGATAATACCTCCTGGTAAATACCACTCAAAATGCAATCGGTGAAACGCCAAAGGAAGGAAGGTGGCAGAGTGGATAAGACGTTCGCCTACCCAATTCAATGCGTGACCGCAGTGCGAGTAACCCGGGTTCTAATCCTGACCTCACCCTTTCTTTCTAGTTCGACAGGAAAATCGAACTGAACTTCTTAAAGCTAGTCTGACCTGTGTGCTTTATGCACATAAAAATCCCACAGCAGTTAAAAATCGATGAGCAGGGAGAAATCCTAATGTCGGGGATGACCAAATTTATAGCTAGATTTCCCAAGTCTGTCTCACCCTGTCTCCCCCAAAAAAAAAAGAAAAAAGGGTAGGCGCTGCACTTGCGGCGACGCACTCCGGGGGAGAGCAGTCCGAATTTCACAGAGATACTGTAAGTCTCTGTGACCAGAATTTTGATGCCTTGGGTTTACCAGTTGATCAAGGCAAGGCAAATAATCTGACAAAGCTGTATACGACAATTTGTAAAGATAAAACACGATGGCGCCATACCAACCAATCTGTTGTAATTCGACATGACATTATCGAAATATTGAGGGGTTTTTCCTGTGAAGTGACGTCATACGAGATACAGCACTTTTAATTCCTGAACGACATGACTCATTATATTATATTGCAGTGGTTGCATAGAGGCTTGTGCATTAAAATTAAAATCATATTGAGCTGGCCTGTGCATCCAAGACATTTTATTCATAAGAAGCCATACAAGCACGCAAAGAGGCCCATAATTATATAAGCACACTCGCAAACAGACATAACATTAACAGGCTTATATGCAAGCATATAAACATGGTAGCAAACACACACATGTATGCAAACACATGCAGAGATTCATGACAAAGCATGCACAAACTGACTCACATGTAGTCACAAACAAACAGACACACATGTAGCCGTAGCAGCAGACTCATGTCAGCTTGGCACCTGAGAACTGACCAGAAAGCTCGTCAAATCCTTGACTCATTCGCATCGCAACGATTTTGAATTACTCAAAAAACTCACAAATCACTCCAGACATACACACAAACAAAACATACATAAACAAAAGGAGAAATGAAAGAAGAGGTTTTTACGTCAGGTTTAGACATAGGGAAGTGGTAGATCAGACTTTGTTATATAGACTTTATATAGACAAACACTATACACCGATTGGTTACCCCACAACAAACTACTACAAAAGCAATGTCAGAGGCAAAATTTTGGTATAAGAGAGCAAAGCAAGTTTAGAAGTGACCAAGGTATGGTGCGCACACATATTTACTTCCCTTGAAGCAAATGCACCAAATTGACAGCTATCTATTAATTCCGGACATATATGACCGGAACGACTTGATTGAGTTAATACTGATTGCAACACTGAAGGGGCAGCCCTTTCACTTTGATAGCTTACCTAGTGGAACCCCCTAACTAAGGTATTTGGTATCACATAAGGAAGATAGTATATGAAAGAAAAAGAACAAGTAGAAAGGGTGAAACCTGGGAAAAATGAAAAGCAAGAAGGCTGGGGTTCCAGCAACTGCCTTGGGGGGCAGGGGGGGGGGGGGGGGGGGGGGGGGTAAAGCCCCTTGTGGGGCACCCTGGGGGGGGGGGGGGGGTTCAAGCCCCTTGTGGGGTAAAGGGGCACCCCATGAAGCTGATTTTTTTTGTTTTTTTACACTTTTAATAGTGAAATCAAAGCATTTGGATACAGCTTAACAGTAAAACAACCCTTTTCCCCTCATTCCAGTGGAATTGCTCGTCATTAAAGTATTCACAATAAGCTTCAGGATTTCCTGAAAAACAACAAAAAACAAAGTCAAGATTCCTGCTTTTCATCCATGTGATTGTTTCCTTGAACTTCCAGTGTTCAGCTAGATGTTGGATTGTTCAAAGGAAGGTGGCAGGATGGTTAAGACGTTCGCCTGCCAATTTAATGCGTGAGTGACTGGGGTTTGAATCCCAGCATCGCCCTTTCTAGTTCAACGGGAAAATCAAACTGAATGTTGAGTCCTTCGGATGGGGACTTAACAAGTCTGACCCGTGCGCTTAATGCACGCAAAAATCCCATAGCAGCTAAAAGTCGATAAGAGCAGGGAGAAATCCCACTGCCTGGTATGAACCAAATTGATAGCTAGTTTCTCAAGTACGTCCCCCCTCCCCCAAAGAGTGCGGTGCAGCACTGACAGCAACACACTCTCCAGGTGGGAGCAGCCTGGATTTCACAGATTGTGCCCAGAAAATACAAAAGCAGAGTGATCCAGATGTGGCTATGCAGACGCCAGTCACAATATTTTCCCACTGCCTGGCTGGCAACAGTGCCTTCACTAACCACCCTTGGTTGCCTGACTGAAGCACAGACATTATACTAAACTTTGAATTGTTGAAAATATTTTTAATCACGATTTGATTACATGAATACAAGTGTCAATGATATAGGTGGAAATGTCAACTTACAGATAATATGCAGCTTATCAACAAGAGTGATAAAACACCACTTGAAAAATCAATGGTCAACCTATGGCGATATTTTTCACGCCAGAGGGCAGTCAATGCACAAGGGGCTTATCACGCGATTTTCTTACTTGGGCGTAGTGAGAGAGAGAGTGATGGTAGGACCACTCACTGTCTCTCTCTCTTTCTTTATCCCCAACTAATAATATAGAGAGGATTAGCCCCACACGAGCGTCATGCCCTCTGGTGTGAGAAAAATCGCACTAAGTCTCTCATTAGGTACTGTAATTATCAAGTTGCTATATAAAGCAGCAGGGATACTTTTGAAAAAGAAAAAGAAAACACACAAACAAAAAAGCAAGGCACCACAAGCAAAAAGAAAACACACAAACAAAAAAGCAAGGCACCACAAGCAGTCTAGTTATTGAGATAACATTTTCAAGCCGTTCATTTTTTTAAAACTATTCACTTAAAAGCAGCGCAATATTATTAAAAACATTGCTTTGGATTTGTTGACAGTGATGAAGTCAAATAATTCAAGTTTAAAATCTAAGTTAAATGTGTATTACAAAGTGAAAATAATGTTTAAATGTGCATTGTAACAAAATTACAATATAAAACACATAAATATATTTAATCTCGCACTACTGCCACTAGCCTTAAGATAATGCAAGTTACAATAATGGCACACACACACACATACATGCGCGCACACACACACACAAAACAGCATGTGAAAAATCAAGTGAATTCAAAACAAAATATGCGAAGAATCAACAAAAGAATCCTTATTTTGCCACCGTCCATTTTATCACATCAGCAAAATTATATAATTTTATAATCAGCAAAATGATGTTTCTTTCGGTAAAAGAATCTGAAAGACTGTCACAAGAGAAAGCAAGGAAATATTCACATCTATTTACCGAAGAGGACACAAATATGCAGAAGGAAATCTCCCTGGAACTTTCTTGTATTGGGTGTCCAAAGTCATGATCTGTGCATATGACTGTCTAATGCCCATAGGGCATTAGCACCTGATAAATGCTTTTTTTCGTTTCCCTCTGAAAAACCTTCTGTTGTAAAGCTTTCAACAGAGCTTCTTTTCACACTCCTGTACGCCATAAAATGTGCAAAGTGTTGAAATCCAAACAACAGGCTTGATGAAGAAAGAGCTCCAAAAACCTGCTGTAAAGTTTTCAACAGAGCTTCTTTTCACACTCCTGTACGCCATAAAATGTGCAAAGTGTTGAAATCCAAACAACAGGCTTGATGAAGAAAGAGCTCCAAAAACCTTCTGCTGTAAAGCTTTCAACAGAGCTTCTTTTCACACTCCTCCTGTACGCCATAAAATGTGCAAAGTGTTGAAATCCAAACAACAGGCTTGATGAAGAAAGAGCTCCAAAAACCTGCTGTAAAGTTTTCAACAGAGCTTTTCACACTCCTCCTGTACGCCATAAAATGTGCAAAGTGTTGTTGAAATCCAAACAAGCTTGATGAAGAAAGAGCTCCAAAAACCTTCTGTTGTAAAGCTCTCTACAGTTTCTTTTCACATTCCTCTTGCATGCCATAAATGTTGTTGAAGAAATCCAAACAAGCTTGCTGAAGGAAGAATGGGTGAACTCGACTGGGGTCATGACGACGATGACCTGTGCCGCCGGAAACGGTACCTCCATCCCCCCATCAGCTCCCGATTGGTCGGATGGCAGTACGAGAACAGCAGGGGCAGGTGCAACAACAGGGAGACACTGTTCTCTGAACATTGAAGCAAAACAAAAAGTGTAGTAGTACAATTATATTTCAATTTCAGCACATTGAAGCCAAAGAAAAAGTTACAAATACAATCATATTTTAAGTTTGTGTGTGGTAACATACATACCAAGTTCTCTGCACACTGAAGCCAAAGAAAAAGTTACAAATACAATCATATCTTAGTTTGTGTGTGGTAACATACATACCACGTTCTCTGCACATTGAAGCCAAAGAAAAAGTTACAAATACAATCATATCTTAGTTTGTGTGTGGTAACAAACATACCACGTTCTCTGCACATTGAAGCCAAAGAAAAAGTGACAAATACAATCATATCTTAGTTTGTGTGTGGTAACAAACATACCAAGTTCTCTGCACATTGAAGCCAAAGAAAAAGTGACAAATCATGTCTTAGTTTGTGTGTGGTATACATGTGTTTTGAAACACATACCAGCCACAGATCTACAGTGGAAAACAGATAACTCAAAAACAGTACCACAAAAATATCAGATCATTCACGATAATTTTTGGTCCAATTTCAATCTTTCATATTTTTCTTTTAATTCTCAAAATAAAATTTCAGGCCTTTCAATTTTGACTTGCCAGATTACCAGCGCATTTAACAAAAAGCCACTCATTTGAAGTTGACATACACAAACACAGACATAAGTTATTATTATCAATGTTATTGTGATGGCAATAATAAACTCAACAATATTTATAACATAAAACATGGACGGACAGGCCAACAAAATTGAGGAAAACCCATTTGTTCCTGTCACCAAAGTCATCAAAACAAAATCCTCTGAAGTCGGAGTGTGGCTGCCCATGTGGCGGGATAATAAAAAACGGTCACACACGTAACGTTCTGGTCACACACGTAATGTTCTCATACCTAGCTGTTGCATTTGTACCATAGTGTTCAAGTGCTTCAGTTGTTGGGATGATCCCTGGAGTCTTTAAACCAGGGTAAGACAACAAAATAATAGTAATAACAACAATGACATCATCATCATCAACAAGAAGATAAAGCACATACCCTCCACAGTCTGACTAACAGATGTCCACTGGTGCAGGTAGCTGATTCGTTCTTGTCGCTGGAGTCCCACAGGGTTCAACAATGACATCATCATCATCAACAACAAGATAAAGCACATACCCTCCACAGTCTGACTAACAGATGTCCACTGGTGCAGGTAGCTGATTCGTTCTTGTCGCTGGAGTCCCACAGGGTTCAACAATGACATCATCATCATCAACAAGAAGATAAAGCACATACCCTCCACAGTCTGACTAACAGATGTCCACTGGTGCAGGTAGCTGATTCGTTCTTGTCGCTGGAGTCCCACAGGGTTCAACAATGACATCATCATCAACAAGAAGATAAAGCACATACCCTCCACAGTCTGACTAACAGATGTCCACTGGTGCAGGTAGCTGATTCGTTCTTGTCGCTGGAGTCCCACAGGGTTCAACAATGACATCATCATCATCAACAAGAAGATAAAGCACATACCCTCCACAGTCTGACTAACAGATGTCCACTGGTGGAGGTAGCTGATTCGTTCTTGTCGCTGGAGTCCCACAGGGTTCAACAATGACATCATCATCAACAAGAAGATAAAGCACATACCCTCCACAGTCTGACTAACAGATGTCCACTGGTGCAGGTAGCTGATTCGTTCTTGTCGCTGGAGTCCCACAGGGTTCAACAATGACATCATCATCAACAAGAAGATAAAGCACATACCCTCCACAGTCTGACTAACAGATGTCCACTGGTGCAGGTAGCTGATTCGTTCTTGTCGCTGGAGTCCCACAGGGTTCAACCCCCTCCAAAAACATGCCTGAAACAGCAAACATAAAAAAGCTCAGATATTTATTTATTAAAATGTAAATAAATAATCATCATCATGTCCATGGGGTACCGGGGGGTCTTTTGTACAAATAGGTAGCTGATTCGTTCTTGTCGCTGGAGTCCCACAGGGTTCAACAATGACATCATCATCAACATAAGATAAAGCACATACGCATCCACACTCATATGAAAGGAAACTGACTGAACGATTGATGACGACTGGGCTGTCACCAAGTGAGACATGTCCTCCTGCATTCGTTTTTGTCGCTTGGATGGTCCCAACAAGGTTATAGTTCAACACATTGATCCATGTTCATCATCATGTGAACAGATTCTGTGCAACAAGATAAATGCACATACTCCTGCACAGTCTGACTAACAAAGTTTTCCACTGGTGTACCCTCTCCAGGTAGCTGATTCGTTCTTGTCGCTGGAGTCCCACAGGGTTCAACGAAAACAAATCCCTCCAAAAAGTCATGATTTACCCTCTGAAACATTGCAGTCCATCATAAGTCATTGAACCCTCTCTCATCAATAAGCCATTGATTTACCCTCTCTAGTCCATCAATAAAGCCATTGATTTAAATCCATCAATAAATATATACCATCATTACAAGGGCTGTCCCTATCAATGGGGATACCGGGGGGTCTTTTGTAGTCCATCAATAAGCCATTGCTTTACCCTCTCTAGTCCATCACTCTCCATTGATTTACCCTCTCTTTTTCCCATTGATTTACCCTCTCCAGTCCATCAATAAGTCATTGATTTACCCTTCCAGGTCCATTCTCCTACCCTCTCTAGTCCATCAAGAAATTGATTTACCCTCTCTTACATCAAGATTTACCCTCTCCAGTCCATCAAGAAGACGGACATTGATTTACCCTCTCCAGTCCATCATGCTGGGCCTAAAGCCATTGTCCAGTCCATCAATCGCAGCATTGACGCATCCAGTCCATCAATAACTCATTGATTTAAAGGAAACTGTCTGAGCCATTGATGATTTACCCTCTCAAGTCCATCAACCAAGCCATTGAGGCAACATGTCCTCCTGCACCCCTTTTTCCCCACTTGTGATTCATGGTCAAGGGTCAACAAGGTTATAGTTACTTGATAAGACACATTGGATCCATGTTATATGTCAATGTTCAAGATGTGAACAGATTCTGTGCAGTAGTGTACAAGAACTCATTGATTTAACTCTCCAGGAAATGCAAAGAACAAAAACTCTGGAGAAGTTGCACAGTCCATCAATAAAAACATTGATTTAACCTCTCCAGTCCATCAATAAAGTTATGTCAATAAAATTGATTTACCCTCTCATCAATAAAGCCATTGTCAAAGTCATCAATAAAGTCATTGATTTATATGTCCATCAATAAAGTCATTGATTTACCCTCCAGTCCATCAATAAGTCATTGATTTTTATATACTCCTGCAACCTAGTCCATCAATAATCATTGATTTACCCTAGTCCATCAATACACATTGATTTAAAGTTTTAAGTTTCAAGCGAAAACATTGATTTATCCCATCAATAAAGTCATTGATTTACCCTCTCCAGTCTATCAATAAAGCCATTGATTTACCCTCTCCATCAATAAAGTCATTGATTTACTCCAGTCCATCCATTGATTTCCATCAGTCCATCAATAAAGTCATTGATTTACATCCATTGATTTACCCTCCAGTCCATCAATAAGCCATTGATTTACCCTCTCTACCATCAATAAGCCATTGATTTACCCTCTCCAGTCCATCAATAAGCCATTGATTTACCCTCTCTAGTCCATCAATAAGCCATTGATTTACCCTCTCCAGTCCATCAATAAAGTCATTGATTTACCCTCTCTAGTCCATCAATAAGCCATTGATTTACCCTCTCCAGTCCATCAATAAGCCATTGATTTACCCTCTCCAGTCCATCAATAAAGCCATTGATTTACCCTCTCCAGTCCATCAATAAAGCCATTGATTTACCCTCTCCAGTCCATCAATAAGCCATTGATTTACCCTCTCCAGTCCATCAATAAAGCCATTGATTTACCCTCTCCAGTCCATCAATAAAGCCATTGATTTACCCTCTCCAGTCCATCAATAAAGCCATTGATTTACCCTCTCCAGTCCATCAATAAAGCCATTGATTTACCCTCTCCAGTCCATCAATAAAGCCATTGATTTACCCTCTCCAGTCCATCAATAAACCATTGATTTACCCTCTCCAGTCCATCAATAAAGCCATTGATTTACCCTCTCCAGTCCATCAATAAAGCCATTGATTTACCCTCTCCAGTCCATCAATAAAGTCATTGATTTACCCTCTCCAGTCCATCAATAAAGCCATTGATTTACCCTCTCCAGTCCATCAATAAAGCCATTGATTTACCCTCTCCAGTCCATCAATAAAGCCATTGATTTACCCTCTCCAGTCCATCAATAAAGCCATTGATTTACCCTCTCCAGTCCATCAATAAAGTCATTGATTTACCCTCTCTAGTCCATCAATAAAGCCATTGATTTACCCTCTCCAGTCCATCAATAAGCCATTGATTTACCCTCTCCAGTCCATCAATAAAGCCATTGATTTACCCTCTCCAGTCCATCAATAAGCCATTGATTTACCCTCTCCAGTCCATCAATAAAGCCATTGATTTACCCTCTCCAGTCCATCAATAAAGCCATTGATTTACCCTCTCCAGTCCATCAATAAGCCATTGATTTACCCTCTCCAGTCCATCAATAAGCCATTGATTTACCCTCTCCAGTCCATCAATAAAGCCATTGATTTACCCTCTCCAGTCC
>JAGGCT020000930.1:0-32500 GCA_017654935.2 Phymorhynchus buccinoides
AGCAGAAAACACATCCTGCAGGTATCGTTCATTGGAATGCATCTCTAGATGCTGCAACAGAGTGCGCTCATCCGCCATCTGAGCCCCACACATATGGCAAGGAGGTGGGCGCACTCCCAGTGCCACTGTGGGAAAACCGTGCATGCCAGCAGAGGAGGCAACGCCAGTGATTCTGGAATCATACGCCCCAGGCGGCTGATCAAAACCTAATTTGTGGGGAAGGGCGATACCCGGCGTGACGAAAGTGCAGGAACTACTGTTTTCATATTTCACCTCACTTGTCAACATGTTCGGTTGTGACTGGTTCATGAGCGACTCGTGGTGAGACAGTTCTTGAGAACCAGTTGAAGGAAGAAGTGTGCTGGGAAAATTAGGGGAGAATTCTGATTTAGGAAAGCTGGGATTGAACTTGGGCTGCTGAATGTCTAGGCTGGAGGTGTTTGCAACTCTCTGCTGTGACTGTATGTCGAATGCTGAAGTGTTGGAGGGAAATGCAGGTTGCTGTGACTTTGTCTCTGTACCCAACTTCGCTTTCTTGTCCTCAAAACACACAGGCATGCTGAAATGAATTTTGGTCTTGTGTTCTTGCAAGTTTTCTAAAGATGAGCAGCGTAAATGACAAAGCGAACACATGAAAGGCTTGTCGGCTTCTTTCATGTCTCCAGTGTCTCCATGTTTTCGCCTTCTATGTCCAGACAAGTTGCAGGCACGGTAGAATTTGGCAGCACAGATATCACACTCAAAAACTGGACGTCCGTCACCCGATTCCTCAGCATGCTTGATTTTTTTGTGCGCGCCCAGGTTGCAGGGTTCGGAAAATCTTGCGTCACATATGTCGCACACATATTTCCTGTCCAACGAGGGGACATCTATGTGTTTCTTCTTTTTGTGAATGCCCAGGTTGCAAGCTTGGGAAAAGGTGGCTCCACAAATGTCACAAGTGAAATGCTTCTCTTCCCTCTGGCTGTCCATCTCATGCTTCAGCTTCCGGTGAGCCCCCAGGTTGGCAGGTGTGCGGAATGTCTGGTCACACTGGTCACACGTGTATGGCTTCTCACCGCCGTGGATCTTTTTGTGCACTGCTAGGTTGCAGGCCTGAGCAAATGTGGATCCACACACATCGCACGTGAAAACGTTGGTTCCCTTCCGACTCACGATGTCGTGTTTGAGACGTTTGTGCGCACCCAGGTTGGTAGTGGTGCGGAACTTGTGGCCGCATATTTCACAAACGTGCGGTTTATCCTCACCATGGTTCTTCTTGTGCAACTCGAGGAACTGGGGATGAGCAAAAACCTTGTTGCAAATGTTGCACTGGTTTTTCCGGTCCAGCAAGTGCTGCCTGGCGTGGGACTTCAGCCCGTTGGACTGAGCAAATCCAGCCCCACATATTTCACACACGAAAGGCTTTTCCCCAGTGTGGAGTCGGATGTGCTCCCGGAGGTGGTTCTGCTTCTTGAAGGTCTTGCCGCAGTGCTGGCAGACGTGGGGCCGCTCCTGGCAGTGAGTGCTCTTGTGGCGCCTCAGGGAGGCCACGTCGGGGAACACTCGGTCGCAGCCCTCGCCCTCGCACCTGAAAGGGCGGTGGCCCACGTGGTTCCGCTTGTGCAGGCACAGGCTGCTGGCCGTGGGAAAGGCCTGGTCGCACACGGAGCAGTTGTAGAACTTGGCGCCGGGGTGATTGCGCCGGCAGTGCTGGTTCAGCACCCTCCGGCCCAGAAACGTCTTCTTGCAGGCCGGGCACTCAAACCTCTTGAGGGCGTCCTGCTCGGGATGTGCCTCCTCTCTGTGCAGGTTGAACTGGAAGAGGTCGGAGAACACGGCTTCGCATACGGGGCAGTGGTAGACCACCTTGCTGCCCACCACTCGCCGGTACTTCAAGCTGTCGTCTTCCATGTCGTCTTCGTCTTTGTCGGGCACACCCACCAGTCCGTTCAACACGTCTTCGTCCTGGGAAAGGTCGTCTGAGGGAGGTGGGTCTTCAGCATCAGCACAGGCGTGGGACATGTAGTCCTCTGGCTGATGTAAGGTCTGATGGCAGGTGGCGCAAGTGAGCGATGCCTGGGACAGGTTGGCTTCCTTGGGTCCCCCACCTCCTGGCACCATCTGCTTCCTCTGTTCAACAGACACAATCAGCAAGTTTACAATGTTGACAACTTTGTAACAGTAAGATCTGTGGGTGATTATAATTTAAAAGAAACAAAAGTGGTGTTTACCCTTCACTGAATTATTAACGCATACTGTAGTGAAGCAACAGGAAAACAGACAGACAGACAGACACACTGAGTAACACACACACTTGTAGTTGTATACATATATACACACACATACACACACTTGCATACACATGCACATACACACATTTGCACACATACACACACATTTGAAATGTGTTCATCTCTTCAGGAAAAAAAGAAACAAAATTGGTGTTTACCCTTCACTTAATTATTAACGCATACTGTAATGAAGCTACGGAAAAACAGACAGACAGAGAGACACACTGAGTAACACACACAAACACACACTTGTAGTTGTATACATATATGTACACACACACACACACTTGTATACACATGCACATACACATTGACACATTTGCACACACAAACATTTGAAATGTGCTCATCTCTTCAGGAATGAGACAAGTTGTTCAGG
Organism: Phymorhynchus buccinoides; assembly: GCA_017654935.2. Lineage (NCBI taxonomy): Eukaryota > Metazoa > Mollusca > Gastropoda > Neogastropoda > Raphitomidae > Phymorhynchus > Phymorhynchus buccinoides. The sequence goes on from JAGGCT020000930.1 coordinate 2,653, forward strand.
AATGGGAACGTCGGGTGGCATTTGATTTTGAAATGGGCGGTTTCAGGAATGAGACAAATGTTCACTTCTCACCCATGGACGCACACAAACAAAACACGCTCATCCCCCACCCACTCACACAAACCAGGAGTCCCCCCCCCCCCCCCCCCCTTACGTCTTTGCCGAAGTCCCTGGAGGCGATGTCCCACTTGATGCTTCCGATGACGGAGTTGCTGCCCTCTTCCCTGACATCTCCTACTGCTTCATCGGCTGGGTGATCCTCCTCCTCCCCCTCCTTGAACGCTCCCTTTCTCCCATCCTCTTCTCCGTTATTGCCGCGTCGCTGACTCAGCTTCACTGGTCTCCCTGCCTTCCTCCCCTTAGGTCGGCTCTTCTGGAGTTGCAGAGCAAAAGATGTTTTTTCAAAATGTATGTTAGCTACATCCGAATTACAATTTTGAAAGGATTTTTCAGATTTTTCTTAACCCTTTCACCGCCAGCCATATTTCAGCAAACAATTTCCATTAAATTTACCTGCGTAGAGAACAAAAACCATCTACAGTATTGGGGATTCTTCTGTGACATATATAAAATAAGGTCTATCCTTACTTCCCAAAACTATGACAATAGGGTCTTTGGATAATAGACCCCAATTCGATGCCTTTTAGTGACATAGGTGGTAAATCACTGTGGTGCTAAAATGCGACTTTGGCGGTGAAAGGGTTAAAAAATATTTCAACTGCGAGAAGAATTTTTAAGTATAAAAAGTGCAGCAAAATGTAAGAGGGTGCAAATAACATTTAACTGATCTATAACTATAACAAACAAACAAGTACATGAAGTGATGTTATTCTATTTACACGAGACACAACAAAACTGGATATTTTGGCGAATACACTTTTGTCAACATAAAAACAGCAAACAGCAAAGATAGTAAAAGAACAAAACAATACTTCCGCTCTACAATCCAATCTGCAAATGATAAAGTTAAATTTAAACTAAAAGTATTGTTGGGAAGTGGGGAAGTATTGTTTTGTTCTTTTGCTATCTTTGCTGTTTGCTGTTTTTGTGTGTGTTTATGTTGACAAAGGCGAATTCGCAGAAATATCCAGTTGTTATGTTACGTGGTGACAGCTCTGACATGGCCTTAGTTGTCGACGTGGCTATAATTTTAATCTTAATCCAGTTGTTATGTTGTGTCTTCTTCTCCTTCTATTAATCATCCGCCTTCATCCTTTTGAAGATTCTGATGATACAGTACTAAGAAGGGTTCTGCGCATGTTAGTAAGGTCAAATCTGGTTGAATGTCAATCAGGGTTGATCAGTGTCAAGTCCAGGGTATGATGAGTCTCAGTTTGGGGGGGGGGGGGGGGGGGGGGAGTGGGACACTGGAGAGGTGGAATGGGGGGGGGGGGGGGGGGGGGAACTGGCAGTTAAAAGGGGAGGACGGAGAAAGGGGGGGGGGGAAATTAGATTTGGTTCTTGAAGGCTTCCACCGTGGCTGGTGAAACTGCCACCAGTGGAAGTGCGTTCCACCCAGCAATGGTGCGAGGGAAGAATGACTGCTGGCGGTACAGAGTCCTGCATGCCGGCAGCTGGTAAGACTCAGCATGCAGGGAGCGTGTTGATCTTGTTGGGGGGTTGGGGGTTGGCTTCCTGGTGGAGTTGATCACCCACTCTCCACGATGGATCTTGAAGTTGGTGAGGCGGGCCTTCCTTCTACGCTGGGAGAGTGGGGACCAGTTTAACTGCTGATGCATAGTCTCCACGATCGTGTCTCTCTTGTACATAAAAATAATGTTACTTCACATCTGTTGTGAACTTGTTTGTTTGTTGTATGTTCCAGTGATGTTGCAGTCTGATCTAGAACTAGCTCTCACATTTCCTGAATGAATAAATTAATCAACTTACTTGTGGTGCTATCAAAATGCTTCAAATAAATTTATATAATAGCTGGTACTTTTGTAGCTTAAAGCCAGCGTGGGGCTATACAACTAAAAGCAAGCAGCTAGGCAAAACAATGGCAGTTTCGGCTTGGCGCTGTAATAAAAGCTTACTTTTTCAAACTAGGGAGAAGGAGAAGGTGTCTAAAAATAAACTTCATGTAAGGGATAGCCTGCAGCCAGGAGAGTTTGTTTCTCTCTCTTTCTCCCACTCACAACTGATACACGATTCTTTGGATCGGCTGTTTTATACCCCTGTTGTGCCATTAATTGCCTACTCCTTTTCTAAGCTTCCACTGTGAATGAATATATTTTTTTTTTTTTAAAGAAATGCACACTAAATCTAAGAAACCATCATGATCTCTCAAAAGTAGAAAATCTGTAATTTAAAAAATGTAATCAATACCTGCGGCTTAAGATGCGGCAATTGGGATGTGGAAGGCTGTAGGAAATGAACTTCAAGTTCATCTCCACTTTCATGCAGTGAAGATACCACAGTGGAGGATAAATCCTCCTCCTCCTCCACCGCTCCCTGCTGCAGAAGGCCTGGCTTGCTTATATCCATGTCAGCACTCATTGTCCTTTGCTCTTCAAGCAACGTAACAAGAGTTTATCTGAAACAAACCAATGCTCACAATATTTCACCTGTACTCTACTGAATTTGATTCCTGATACATGTAAAACAAAGTGTTTTTAATATCAAAACATTCCTTGTTAAAATCCTCAACAACAAAAAAGAAAAAAAGATTACTGAGATCGGTGTGATCACGTTTGTTAAACAAGAACAATGAGATAATTCAAAAACAAAATGATGACAAACCAATCTTTCAATGTCTTTGTTTTTTTTTCTTTTCCATTTTGTTTAAATCTAATAAATGTTGCCAAAATAATTTGTTTGAAATCTCTACAGTATAAGAATTGTTGATGTAACATGCTGTTTGATCAGAAAGCAGTTAATTCCTTTCTCTTCTTAAGTTTCTTTACATATGTGTGTAATGCAAGCATAAAGCAACAATGTATCAATGTCTCTCGACATTCAGGACAGATTGGGTACATAAAATTAAAAAATAAGAATCTCTCTCTCTCTCTCCCCTTCAATTTCAAATTTCACTCGATACCTCTCCAAACTCCAAAGACAATTTTTGTTCATGTCACATTTTATTTAAATTCTCCCCCATCTCTTTCAGCTTTTAGTTTTCGTTCTGTTTTGTTGTTTTGTTTTTGATTGGTTTACATAAAAACTATTAAAAAACTTTGTTTTAAAGTTTAATCATTTTTAAAAAAAAATCCACATAAAGTCCAATAAAAACAAAATAGGTTCAGAAGTGATTTAGATATTTAGCAACACAATCATTTTTAATGCATCCAGTCAATCGATCCTAAAATATCAGAATTTTACTTTCATTGTTTGTCTTCTGTTTGTTTATCGCTGCAAAAAGAATTTCCTGTAAAATGGACAATAAAAATTAGAACTATTGATTGATTCTATTTCTAAGACCTATAAGTACTGCCGTTATGCACCTAACCAAGAAACAGTTAGCCCAGCATGTCTGTCTTTGGCTGGAGAAAATCTTTGGAAGAGTTTCTTGAACAAAGGCAGGAGAATGGACCAGTAAGGCAGAAGGATAGACATAATAGTAGATCTATGACAACAAGCAAAGAGAAAAGGCAGAGTCAAAGAGAGTGGTAGATTAGATGAAGTTACAAGCACAGAAGGAGGGGGAACAATTTGTACCCCCTCTCCTCCCCCAGTACGGCATTTCCACAGAGGGAGAAAGAAAAGTAAATAACTTTTTTCTTACAATTCCATTGTGGCAGATTGGGCACATTGGGATGATCATGAAGTAGTTAACACAATGAAAGTGTACAAAATGCCCTCCTCCTAGGCCTTCCTGCAACCTCTCTCCAACCTCTTCAAAATTCTGCTGCACGCCTTGTAATCAGAGTACCAAAGCGGCACCACACATCAGATCTTTTAACGAAACTACACTGGCTCAAAATTGAATACTGAATCAAATATAAATATGCCTGCCTCTGCTACAAAATCGTTGCAAAAGATGCACCAACCTATCTTTGCAACCTTTTCCAGATCTATGTTCCTGCCCGTAGCCTTCGTTCTTCCTCTGACGACCGTATTTTTCAAATTCCCTCTTACCATCGGAAACAACACGGCTCCAGAGCATTTTCTGTCTCAGCTGCTACACTCTGGAACTCACTCCCTTTCCCTTTTGCTAAATCCTTTGTAGCGTTCAAATCAGCTCAGAAAATCCACCACTTCAAACTGCAGCTGCAGGGTACATCTAAAACTTAGAAATATTACCAAATATTCTCTTTGTCCATCTTGTTATGTGTTATGCATCATCACATGCTCCATGTGTGAGTGAGTGTGTGTGTGTGTGTGTGGTTATGTATGCATGTATGTGTAGTGTATGTGTGCATGTGTGTGTTTGTGTTGTGTGTGTGATGCGTTTATGTATATGACTGTATATATGCATGGTACGTGTGTGTGTTCATGTGTGTGTGTGTGTGTATGTGTGTATGTGGTGTATGTGTCTGGGTGTGTATAGCCGGATTGGTCTTGCCTGGATACTGCGAAACAAAGGTCTATGGTCCATAAATATGCACACACACATACACACACACACACACACAATCAGATATAGGAGTTTCAATAGAATTTTTTTTAAATTTATTTTCCTTTTAAAAAAATTTTTTTTAATTAGGAAGCATTGCGCAACCTCAAGTCACTTATAGTCTTTTTAGACGGCGTGATCAAAACATTTGAAGATTGAAGATCTCAACAACTGAACAAGCACACCTATAAATTATTAAGTATAATTTACTTTTATTTAGTATAAATTTATAAACAAAGCCTCTGTAGCTCAGTTGGTAAGTCCGAGTCGCTAGCTCGTAATCCGTCAGGTTTGTGAGTGTTCGAGCCCAGCTTGGTTCACAGTGGTGTCCTTGGGAAAGGCACTTTACTCCTATTTTCAGAACTCCATCCAGGTGTAAATGGGTACCTGGCGTCAGTTGGGGAAAAGGTCCTTCAGATGAGACTTTTTTAAAAACGAGGTCCTGTGTGCGAACGCATGCAAAAGGTCTTGCGCACACGTCAAAGCCCATCCCACAGGCCGTGTGTGCCGGTGGGATGGATGACACGAATTCCACATAGCACGCATCCTGTGAGCGATTAATGGTCTGAATGAAGACCGGTGAGCGCGGGGCAGGATAAACATCCCCAACTGGAAGAAGAGGAGGAAAATAGGGTTTTACGCCCTCTTCGGCCATGTGGGGCATTAGTAAATACAAAGAATAATACTGGAGGCAATGCCCAGAGGCAGTGCTAATCCAGTAAAGTCCCGATTTTTTTTAATAATACAGATATGTGTAGCAGTAACCACGCCTCGGTTAAACCTCATCGGCTATGGTACCGCCACAAACTATAAAAAAAAAAAAGAATAAAAAATATATGATGTACAACTGGAAGAAGAAGAAGAACTCCCTTTTAAAGTTTTATTAAGCATGCTAAAAAAGTTGCTTCCCTTGGATTTCATATCTGAACTTTTCATGGTTCGGGACAAACACGCAAAAATGGAGTTGCATTTGCATGCCTAGTCACCACACTGGAAAACAACGTGAATCTTAAAATAAAAAATTCCACGACAATGTGAATAAATTGACATAGCCGCTAGCTAGCTAGATCGTTGAGCTTTCGAATCCTAATCGTTGGTCCAAGAAAAGTAACTAAGTGAAAACAAGCTAAGAAAAGGTACAAAACCGCCATCGTCAGTCATCTACTGATCTAGCATGGACAATATGCTGACGGAGCTGCACTGGCCTCTACTCATGGACAGGGGACGAACGGCAAGGCTGGCCACCTTCTTCAAGTACCACCATGGAGAGGTGGCCATCATTTTCTTAATGGTCCTGACAATAACTGATTAAGACAATACTAACAATACTAAAAGCTTGTTCCAGATCTCACATTTTTTAAAGACTAGAAACCATGAATTAAAAATACTAACACAGTACAGTAGAACTAACATCAGGAGACACTTTTTCAGTAACAGAGTAACCACCTACTTCCTGCTCAAACAAAACTTACCTGATAGTGATACTAACAAATTTAAAAACCTAGACAAAGACCCAAACCTTTGTAAATTAAAATACCAGTATGACTCATTGACTGATAGTCTACTAAAACTGTCCCAGTATTCACACTCACAGCTGTGCCAACAGAATTGAAAAATATACCAACTGAAAAAAAAAAAAATCCCAATCAAGAGAAAGGACGCTTGAGAGGCTGCGAGGCCTAGTCGTCCTACCTGACCTTACCTGATCAATACTCAACATAGGCCAACCCCTCATCAACCAACCAGACAGATGAGACAAGCGTGCACTGCAGCATATCTGCTTCCCACAACCGAAACTAACGTTCTCCTTTTTCCCCAGAGCAGTGTGCGAGTGGAACAGCCTTCCACCTGAGGCAATTTCATCAGCCTCGTGCGGTGGAAGTCTTCAAATCCAAACCCATGCCCTGCAATCAGGATCCTCTTCTTCTTCTTCGCTTTAGCATCCTCCGTCAGCTTGTTGACGACTATGAATGATGTATACAAACACTGAAACAGGGGGTTCCGGTATCATCTAAAAACACAAGTACTGTAGGAATGGAACAGCTGCCCAGATGATCAGCTCAGGGGGGGGGGGGGAGTAGGTTGGGTAGAGGGTGTAGAGAGAGGTCCAGGGGGTCAGTGGGTGGGGGGCGTCTACTGGAGCTCAGGGAACAGAGGCATAGGCATGATGGGGTGGTGGGGGGGGTTCAGATCTGGGATCAGGATACGTCGCAGGTGCCAATACTGGCAATAGTCACAACGGAACTAGGAGGGCTACTAATATGAGAAAAAATGCACTGACTAACAGAATTGCAGTTTTGGAATGTTCTTCCTACTCAACATAAATGTTCACCTAATAATGTATATATTTAAAAGTCTTCTGGACAGCAATCAAAAATGTAAACAAATGTTTTTTTGAATATGATGAATGAACATATCAAAATTATAATGCGTATGCGCAACTATAATAAATGTACAAAAAGAATGAAGGGGACACTTGATAGGCCGCGAGGCCTAGGCTTATGAGCCAGTCCCCCACTACTACTACTACTAGGGTGCATGTACCTATTAAACAAAGTAAAGTAGCATAGAAAATAATGAAGACCGGTGAGCGCGGGGCAGGATAAACATCCCCAACTTGAAGAAGATTGATCAATTATTCAATAATTGATCACATAGTGACATATTGCAATCCTTGACACAAAACAATCTTGCATAAAATCATTGAATGCACAATAAACGAACGGACGTAGGCTGTGCAAACCATTTAAAACCCACCAAAAACAGTCGTTTTCTGGGCACAGAATGGAGAAATGGATCTCATTCAGTCATTGCTTTGCAGTCCAGCCTTTGTCCACTAGGACGCCATAATCAGGGTTGAGGTAAAATATCAAATTCACTTTACCGAAACAATTAAGTATAGCATTTGAACAGAAAAAAAATCATAATAAAAAATGTTTGATGAAAATAAGAACTATAATATTAAAATTCTGATTGTTTTATATTATTAATAATTGGTTGTAGGTCAATGCAGAGATATAATATATCTTAGGTCGTAGCAGCAACTTTTGCAGCAATCAGTAATCTGAAAAGGAAAAACAAGGGAGGGAAGCGATACAAAACTATTTTAGGAAGTCCGATTATTTATTTCCCTTGTTTCTTCCATCCTCATCCTTCTCTTTCCCTCTGTGTACTGCGCAGTGGCGTAGGAACAGGTGGCGAGAGGGGGGCAGGGGGGGCAGGGGGGGGCAGGGGGGGGCAGGGGGGGGGGGCGGCGGGGCGACTGCCCATCTGGCTCAGAGGAGGGGTAGGGGAGGGGGGGTAGACATGTTTTCCCCCACGTGTTCTCAAAGGTAGGTTTATCTTGGATCCATATTCTATGCCCACATTTTCAATTTTGAAGTGGAAAATCGTGGTATTGAATTGTTATGTGAATAACGTCAGTGATTCCCAAACTAGGAGGCATTTGCACTGGCTCTTACTATAGTGCTGCAGCAAAGCAAGCAAAGGGGTCATTTGGCCTCTGGGGACTTTCCACAACACCAGCTGTCTAAAATCTGTTTGGCCAGGAAAGTGGGCAATATCATGTCTGTTCTGTTAACACTGTGTCCTGTTATCCAGAATACTAGTTGCCTCCTTTGCTATCTGGACTGACTGGCACACACATTTTTAGATAATAAGGTAGATTTCAGCATGCTTTGTTTCATTAGGTGGCTGATAGTGCTAATGACTGTTTTGTTTTGCACAAGTATCATCAGTTGATTTTTTAGTTCATCACAAAATTTGACAATAGCATGGCCTGGTTTGATTTACAATAATAGTTTGCCCAATTTACCATGAACTATTTTCTGAGCTAGACTAAGTACACTTCTACAACTAAGCTCTGTCGCAGCCTCCAATACCTGAAGAAAACGGCACTCATTTGTCATGTGACAAGAGCTGGTTTGGTCGTGTAGGTCTGGCGAACGCCAAGAAGAAGATAAGTATACTTCTTATATTCCCCTGACTTGCTCATAGTATTATTAATAAGTTTGTTCTTTTGTGTTTTTGGCTTTCTTAAACTGAATCACAACCAAACAAAGACTTGGTATAATGTGATATGACGCTTAGAGAGCTCAAATATATGTTTCCTTCCCATTTCTTTTCTTTGTTGTATAAGCCTCAATTATATTATTGTTGCAAGTCTTTGGACTTGGGTACTACATAAAAGACGGATTTAAAGGGGGTTACAGGGGTTTCACCCCCCTCAAAATTAAAATTAAAAAACAAAACAAAAAAAGCTAGACAAATGTATAGTTATGTGTCATAGTTTTAGATTAATTTTCCAGGAGAGGCTTATATTTCATCTTTAACATTCTAACATTCAAATTATCGTCAGCTTCTGGGGGGCAAGCCCTCCAGACCCCATCCCCCCCCCCCCCCCCCACCACCATCACTGAACACTTGGGACTCCTCCTCTGCGCTTGCCTCCTCCCCCCTCCTCTGCGCCTGCCCCTACCCTCCCCGGTTTGCTGGCAATCCTGCGCCACCCCCCCCCCCTGCCCGCTTCAACACTCTTCCTACGCCATTGTGTGTGTATGTGTGTGCGTGTGTTTGCGTGCGGACGCACGTGTATGCGTGTGTGTGCGCGTGCGTGCGTGTGTGTGTGTGTGTGTGTGTGTGTGTGTGCGTGTGCGCGCCGCGTGCGTGTGCGTGTGCGTTTGTGCGTGCGTGTGCGTGCGCGCGCGTGTGTGTCACAGTGTGTGCGTGTGTGTGTGTGTGTGTGTGTGTGTGTGTGTGTGTGTGTGTGTGTGTGTGTATGCATGCATGCATGCGTGGCTGTGTGCCTGAGTGTACAAGTAGTGTGTGTGTGTGTGTGCAACCTCGCCCCCCCCCCCCCCCCCCAGCGGCTTCAACACTGTGTGTGTGTGTGTGTGTGTGTGTGTGTGTGTGTGTGTGTGTGTGTGTGTGTGTGTGTGTGTGTCTGTGTCTGTGTGTGTGTGTGTGTGTCTGTGTGTGCGCGCGCGCGTGTGTGCGTGTGTGTGTGTGTGCGTGTGTGTGTGTGTCAGTGTGTGTCTGTGTGTGCGTATGTCTGTGTGTGTGACCTCCTAGACTCAAAATGAACTTTAACCTTAAAAAAAGAGCGAGCATGCTTGTTCAACCAGAGAACAAAAATAGTAAGCTTTTTTTATGCACTGTTTGGCAATGGTCATCTATCGCTGTTCTGGTGTCGCGTTAAATTTATCTCGAGTGAAATGATGCCCTTTCTTCATTCCAATTGTTTGCCGTTGGGAAGGAATCGCCCCTGAATTATACTGAATACATTCAGAGGCAACTTGTGGCACGCAGGAAGACCAGATCATTACTTAATATTGAGAGGGCAGTGATATTTTTCTGAACTTTATTATTAATTATTTGGCATGTGTTTGCACATCGATTTCTCGGCAAAGATGTTGATTAACACCCCCCCCCCCCCAGTTTCTCGGTTATTTACGTGTAGATTGAGCACTTAAATCTCTATAGCTTTGAGAAGTTTGAGAAAATACACTTTCTGACTCTGGCGTGTTCGTGATAAGCGTAGTTCCTTCTCAGAGTGAATAAAAAGCTAAAAGAAAAAGAAAAAGGGAAAAGAAAAAAAAGCATACTTGGGAATTTTTCTGCCAGTTTACTGCTGGCCTTCGTTAACCCACACTGGGTCAGAAGACTATCACATTCAATGTGAAAAGTTTTGTTTTACGTCCTCCCGGTTTTAAAAAGACCATATGGGACTTCAATGTGAAGAGTGCAAAGAAGATTATATAGGAGAAACAAGTAGGCCTCTAAAAATCAGATTGAGTGAACACCCCCCAGAGCATCTTCTGCATATTACGAACATTTGAGCAATACAATCCACCATACTAACAGTTTACAAGCTAACATTTTGTCTAATGAACCATAATTCACAAAAACAACAAAATGAAAGAGGCAATATAAATTAGACTCTTCTTCTTCTTCTTCCAGTCAATCAGCCAACTTCATCAGGTTGAAGACTGATATTTGCTGATATAATAATAATAATAATAATAACAACAACAACAACAACAACAACAACAACAACAACAACAACAACAACAACAATAATAATAATAATATTGATAATAATAATAATGCACACTATGAGCATGCTCTGTGCGCTTTACAAATCAGTGAAATATAAATAGAACATCAGACATATATGCCCCACATGGCCGAAAGGCCAAAGAGGGCGTAAAACATTATTTCTTCCTACATCAGACATATAAAATTAAATCAGAAAATAAATAACGAATAGCATACACTTGATATAAAAAAAAAACACTTAAAAAAAACGAAGGTCACCACGCAGCGCCGAGATACAGTAGAAAAAAAGGAACAAATAATAGATAGATAAATAGAACTAAATAAAGAAATAATAATTTATAACTTTTTAGGGGGGGGGGGGGGGGTATGTAGGGGGGGGGGGAAGGGGACGAGAACAGGTAAATTTGGTCTCCATCATTAAAGAAACATATTAATGCTATCGAGAATGTCCAAAGGCGATGCACTAAGCAAATTATCAACATGAGTAATATGAGCTATGAGGAAAGACTGAAACTTCTTAATCTACCTAGCCTAGAGTATAGAAGAGCACGGGGAGATATGATTGAAACTTTTAAGATCTTAAATGGATATTATGATACTAGAACTACAAACACACTTTTTTCTCTTAGTAACTCTACCACTAGTGGACACTCCTTAAAACTAACAAAATCATTAGTTCATACTAATATTTATGCACATTTTTTCACAAACAGGGTTATTAACAATTGGAATTCTCTACCAAATGATACTGCAACCGCAGGAACACTCAATAGTTTTAAAAACAAATTAGATAATTTTTGGGAAGATTATTGCTTCCATACTAACATAAGTATTCAGTAATTAATTAGTATGCAGATCAGTTTGCTTGTTTTCACTGTATGTTGTACTCTTTAAAAATAAAAAAATAAAAAATATATGTATATAAAAAAATAACAAAATCAAAAAACAAAAAGTTTTAAATTGCGTTTCCTTATAAACTAAAAGGAAATAGCAGGCTAAAGGCTATTTAAAAGCCTATATGCCGTATATGATATGATATGATGATATGACAGAGAAGACCAAGCCTAAACAGGGACTCATGATCTACCAATCATATACATGTACAACAGTGTGCTGAACCAGACTAGCTGTGAACACAACTCAAGGGGTGACACCAACAGCCCCCAGACCACATATTTTTTTAAAAGCTCTCTGCCCAGACTTCTGACCCAAGTGTGGGTTGACTAAAGCCAGCAGTAAGCTATTAACTGGCAGAACATTTATGCTTTTTTTCCTTTCCTTTAAAAAAGAGTTATCGTTACAGTTGTGGCGCGCATGCATATTACGGTGACTGGGACTTATTTCGCGGGAGGACTTATTTTTCGTGACACCGGTTCTGCGCATCAGCTTTTTCTGTTGGTCATCGCGCATGCCTGAAAGATTGTGAGAGAACGATTGTTCTGAAAATCCGGACAGCACAGGGCTCTAGCTACTCTGGTTCTTGACTGCTGTTATAATAACCTAATTTCTGTCTGCCTTGCGATGGCTTTGAAGAGGATTAATAAGGTGATTTGGGTTATTGTATTTATTAGGTTAGTTCAATATTTGAATACATATAAATGATTTATAGACTGATGTCTGATCACTCGGCTGAAAAACGAGTGTCAGTGTGAGGTGTCTACTTATAGTTATACTACTAATTCACTGTCTACTACTGTACTATTAGGCCTAGTATTACTAGTCCAGTAGAATGAAGAATATAGACTGGATCTATATTGGTAAGCAGTAAGTAAGTTTAGTAAAGGTGAATTAACATCATTTTGACTGGATTCAGTTCCATTTCTCAGAGAAATCCAATCTCGGGTTATACCTCCAGGCTCCTTGTCAGGTCTGCCCTAGTATGGCTCAATCTTATTCGTATGGGACCCTTATCACCAGAACTGGCAGAAGGATATTGACAAGCTGATGGAAATCCAATGCGGCTACACTCACTTCATAAAGCAAGATTACTCGTCAAGAAACCCTGGCTGTGTCACAGATCTGCTTCATGACCTGCATCTTACATGAGAGACGGAAACATCACCGTCTACTGTTTCTGATAAAATCATTAATGGACACTTCCCGGCTGTTAAAGCAGATGATTTCATCACTCCTGCCAGAAACAAGAGGCCAGTGAGACCAAGTTCACCAACAAGATCAGAAGGTTCACAATCTGAATCACATTCACAGTCTCACAGTTCGCAAGAAACAACACCCTCTGCTAGTGCTACAATATCGAGTTCAGCAAAACAAGCATACAAGAACAGCTTCTTTCCGCGAACGGTGCGAAACTTGAACAGCCTCAGTGATGACACCATGGGAGCAGAGATGATCGAGGCTCACCGCCTCTCGTCTCCAACAGCAAATCACTAATGAATTTTTGTGTGTAATATTACTAATAATCATATTTATCATTCTTATTTATTTATTTTTATGCTCTCCCTGAAGTTTTTCCGTTGGCTCTTCTGCCAATGTACTGGATGCAGAGGTCTGAAGTCTCATTGTCTGTGAGTGTGACAGAGCGAGAGGGTCCCGTGGTAGCAAATTAGGTCGCAAAATTGTGACTTAAGTTTTGATATAGTTGAGCCTCAACTTGAGGAGAACAGGTTTTAAAAAAAAGTGGAATATATGATTATAAAAGGTTTATGCACCCTGCCTGTGTCTAGGAGAAGAACACTTCTTGACCATAACAATACCACACACTGGACACGGTATCCATTTGGGACATGTATGCACGTTGATTAAATCACTGGAGCAGTGGGTGGATCACTGGATGCTTTGTGCTTCCATACGGGGAGCTGGATGACCCCTCCCCATCCACGAGTCTCCCCCCATGGGGATATCGAGGGGTCTTTTGTAATTGTACAAATAGTTCCCCACCTTCTGGAAGTTCTGTGCTTGTAACTTCCTCAACTTTATCACTCTCTTTGACTCTGCTTTTTTCTTTTACTATCATCTACTATTTGTCCGACTTATTCTTGAAAGTTATTGGCCCATTCTCCTGCCCTTTATTAGTTTTAAAATCCCAATAATTTTCTACTTTGACAGTTTGAGCTCATCCGAAATCGGAATGTGTCAGCTGAATGCACTGCTCAGGGAGAGCAGTGAAAACTGAAAATGGGACACATATATATATATATGTACCTCACCCATTCGGGCCTTATCTTCTTATGGCCTGGGAACGCAGAAGAAGATTAAAATTTAAATCACATACTATATAAGGCAAACAGAATATGTGTAAACAGAATGCTCGGGTTCCTAAAGATCAGCTCAACAGAACTGAGGGAGCAAGCAATATCTGACAATGGTCAGAACACTGATTGAATATGCCAGTTTGAGATCCTTACATGAAGAGGCTTGTGGACAGGATTGAAGCTGTACATAGTACTAGTAGAGCGGCTCGCTTCGTGCTCAACGGGGGGGGGGGGGGGGGGGGGGGGGGGGGGGGGGGGGGGGGGGGGGGGGGGGGGGGTGTCAACCGCTGCCACAGTCCTTCTCCGGGACCATCGACATAGGGATTAGAACATACTGTCTGAGGTGGCTGTCAATGCTCTATCTCTTGATGTGTTCCAGTTAAGAGTCAAAACACCCTAACATTTTTGTTGTTGTGTGAACTTAATTAATTTCCTGCCGGATTCAGTATCATGTTGGGTCAATGGAGCATGCCAAACATGCGCTTACTCAGTTGTTGGCTGAGTAAAAAATAGACGTGTGTGTGTGCCTTGATCGTGCCAATGCAAAATAAATTAATAACTCAGTATATATTGTAGGACCCTGAATCACCATCAGCAAGTCATTGAAAGACATTCAGTTCAAAAGAATAGGTTTAGAAAATCATGATGTTTAACTTTAAGTGGTGATGGTTGGTTTTCAGGAGCTGCAAGATTTAGGCCGGGACCCGCCTGCTCAGTGTTCAGCAGGGCCTGTTGGCGATGACTGTGAGTACATCCATGTTTGATGTTGGAGAGCGTTAGCTTCATTGCAAGTTGAAGTTTGTAAAGACAGTGTCCAGATTTATTGTTAAAAGACTAAGAGGAGATGATTTATATGTTGTACATGGTTTTGATGTAAAAGCACACATCAGTGTTGATTCTAGAGTTCTGCCTTACGTGATTCCCGTTAAGTGTTCTGCTTGGCCACATAAATGTGCACTCTTAGTCCCTCAAAAAAAAAAAGTTTTTTTCTATGTAGTGGTGCTAATTTTCTGGGATACACTGGTAGTCCAGTTTTTTTTAGTCCCAAAATTTGTGACTTCTGTACTTTTCAGTACCAAAATTGTGGCTTCCAGTTTGTGGAGTGACTTGTGGTTTCCGCCGTTCCGGTTTTTGGAGTTAAGAGCGATAAACCCCCCCACAGAATTGAGAAAATCGGGTGCAAGTTTCCGGGATCAGAGACTTTAGGAAAACAAGTTTACTAAGCAATAACATAGTGTGTGAAATTGGGTAGTTTTTATGTAAAAAGTATCCCACTCCCCACCTATCCACCCTGACCCTCCCATTACCCACCCTCCCACCTCCCATCCCACTAAGATGGCGAGAGCAATGGCTTTGTCCATTCCAATCCAATGTTTGCTTGCCTTGTGGTTTCCGACACATATTTTTCAGTGTACTGTTAGTGATTAAAGCCTTGCCAGTGGTGATTCTTGGTCAGGGGAAATTAGCATTTTAGGGGAAATTAGGCATTTTGTTTCATTGGGTTTATGGACAAGACTGTGCGGCATGTATTTGATTTGTGTTAATCAAATTATTGTTTATATTACTTAAAATAATGTCTGTCTGTTTCAGTGTTCCATTGGCAAGCCACAATAATGGGCCCGGTAAGTTCTCAAGACAAATTTATTTTATTTCTGATTCACTTAGAGTAGTGTTATGGGACCAAATTAAGTTCATTTCTTGGTAATGCACATTTAATAGCTTTAATTTTAAACCTATGTATGGTCGAGAGAAAAAATGTACACCAACAGGAAAAGAATGCTTCCTTCAAAAAATAGAAATCTTTTCTTTACATATGCGTGCACACAGACACACACACTCAAGCATACACGAACAGAGCAAAGCCACCCAAAGAAATTGCTATGGAATTATTTGTTGTATTATAAAGTGGTTTTTATTGAAGTTATTCTCCCCTGATTGAGATGCCAATGGTCTTTCACATTGCCTTTCTTGAAGGAGGGCAGGTATTGATATGTATGATTTATTACTTACAGGTGTGAAATCTATCTCTTAGAAATGTCTTTAAAATGCGTTTTGCTTATTGTTATTTTTATTATTATATTATGTTTAATGTTCTCAATCCATTTGGTGTTGGCAGTGTGTCTTTTTCTGTTGCTTCCAGGCTGACAGTCCTTATCAAGGTGGTGTGTTCTTCTTGTCTATACATTTCCCAACAGACTATCCCTTTAAACCACCCAAAGTAAGTGTACCTTGTATTGTGTCTGGTTGCTTTTGTCTTTCATTTGCACTCTCTAAAATAAAGCTCTTCTATACTAGCGCTTCTACCTGTGAGAAGAAAAAGCATTGACCAAGGGTTGGAGATCAGCAACTTGGTTTGAAGGCGTGTGAAGCAAACAAGTGTGTGAAGAGGATTGCAGAGAGTGCATACATGTCCAAAGTTAAAGTTGAGATATACTGGTCTCCAAAATTTAAAGGCCGGAAGAACGATCTTCTCTCTTCTGTCTTGGAGGCATGCTTATTGAGAGCTCTGGTTGCCGCCCTTAAATACACATTCGTGTCTAACTTTTGCTCAGCAGTGTTCACTAC
This sequence comes from Phymorhynchus buccinoides, assembly GCA_017654935.2. Lineage (NCBI taxonomy): Eukaryota > Metazoa > Mollusca > Gastropoda > Neogastropoda > Raphitomidae > Phymorhynchus > Phymorhynchus buccinoides. Next base: position 19,042 of record JAGGCT020000930.1, read on the forward strand.
AGTCATGCCTTGCACGTGCAATATGCAAGAAACCTGCATCAGCCCTGATTCTTCAGCGAAAAGAGACCAAACTTTCGTGAAATTCTCGTGAATTTGCCACATTTTAAGCGTACCTGAAAACGCTGTTGCTGTACTGCAATGTCTGCAAAACTGGTTCAGGCACGTGCAACAGGAAGGAAAGTTATTGAGTTGCCTAAGTTTTGCCATTTTCTTCATTGTTGTCTTAGTGTACAATAAATAGATATCAAGCTACTGAAAACAGAAGCCGGCCCTTAACTTTTGGAGACCAGTATAGATAAGATGGGGTGAGAACATTTAATAATTTGAAGATGATATCTTTATTCAAGTGGTCTGGAACCAGGAAGGCAGTTATGAGAACAGAGAAAGGAATTTTAAGACAGATCTGAACTCTAGACTCTAGAAGAATGGAATTAGGTAATTATTGATTCTGAATTTCGCTATTATGAGATAATGTTGAAGAGGAAATTCTAAAAAGACATTGATATTGTATATCTTCTTTCATTATTTTCAATCCTAGTCATTATTTTGTCATGGAACAAGTTACAGCAAGCGTGCCTTTGTTGACATTGATGAGCGCTTGGAAATAGTCAAATAGCATATTTTCAAGTTGATAATTTAAAGTCACAAGAAAGTTTTGAATAACCTTTTAATTTTTTTGTTTTATTCTAGAAAAGGTGGGGGGAAAAGTTCATTTATTTTTCTGCGCTTTTTTTGTTGTTGATTGAGCAGGTGTCATTCACAACCAAAATCTATCATCCCAACATCAACAGCAATGGCAGTATCTGTCTGGATATACTGCGATCTCAGTGGTCGCCGGCTCTCACCATCTCTAAAGGTTTGTTGATAATGAGTGAGGCTTTATACTGTTTCTTCGCGACGCACAAGTGGCTTGGCTTTATACTGACAATTCTCTGCCCCTGACTCGTGTACTGAAACGCACGCGCTACCTACATAAATTTATTCAGTATTAAAAAGTTAATGTGAAAGAAAGTGTCAGAATATTATTTGCTTTTTAATTTGAAAACAGATGGATTATTCACTCAGTATTGAAACAAATCTGTGAAAGTATTAAAACATTATTACCAGCCGCGAACGAAGAGAGCGAAGCTGGTAATGTTTTCAGAGAATGTGTTCCTGGCTGACTATCTGACCGACTATGTGAACACGATAACGTTCGAATGGAGGGACCTAGGACGCTCACATTTTGCATGCGGATAGGTGCCAAGGATATGTAGGCTAGGTTCGAGTATGGGGTTAATCGGCGCTGCCATGTTGTTTTGGAAACAATAAAAGGAATATTTGGTTTTTACTTAACTCTTGTGCGGTGAACGGTCGTGAACGTTCAAAAAAATTTCGGATCGGAAACGTCTAGAATGTTCGGGAACGTACGGATTCCACGTGGCCGGTTTGGGCGCTTCCATTTTGTTTCTATCACATGGCAGTCACGTGAGCGCTTCAGCCTCGCTTTCGCTATGGATTACACTTCCGTCCTGTTGCTTGCAATGGCTTCTAGGCCGATTGGTTTGAAAGATATGAATTTTTGAAAATTAGTGACCGACTTCGGCATTTTCGCGATTTTTCCAATATGGATGACGAACAGTTATGGCGTCAATTGACTGAGGAAAGCGATGAATAGTCCTATTTTTGTGAAATATGGGACTTATGAGATCGCGAAGTGATGAGTAAGGAGTGTATTCTGACCTATTTCGGCAGCGAGCTTGTGTTTGTTCGATCGATGCGAATTTTTGAAGTCGTGTTACTGACATCGGCATTTTCCCGACTTTTACATCATGGATGATGAGTCGTTATTGCATCCACTGAGTGATGACAGCGATGAAAATTCCTTTTTTTGTGAAAGATAGGAATTATAAGATCGTGAAGTGAAAGGGTAAGTGAATGATTTTGATCTACATTTCCAATTTCAGTCGTCTTAGGCTTCAACAGTCTGCAAAAGTAGGCAGTGAATGACTAGTGAATGCAGTTTGCGACTACACTTTGGCAATTTGATTTTTTTTGTGGAGCCATGCATCCCCATAACATCTTGAAATTCATTTTGCAAATCAGACAGACATCTCGGCAACACATTCAAAACAAAAAAACCCACAAAATCTGGTAGGGTATATTTTATTTTACTATTTTTCTGACGCTACCCCCCCTTTTGTACGGAGTGACGTCCCTTGGGTTAGGATTTCAGAGGTGATTGAGAGCACAGAGCGTCGGGCACAAGAGGGTTAAGGCAAAAAGAGAATAAAATAGCCAACTCCCTGAGCTAATTAGGTCACTTTAGTCAAGTGACTATGACTTATGCATGGATGCTCCTTGCAGGATGTCCTGAGTTGCAGGATTTTTAAATTGCCTAGTGCCGGTGTCGCCGGATTATGAGAATTTGAGAAGCTACAATTTTCTTACACACACACACACTTGTACAATAAAAAAGGCTTCTATAAGCATTTGCTATATTCAAAGGAATGTAGCACTTGTACTAGTCTAGAGGGGTGAAAAAGAGCAGTAAATGTGTGTGTGTGTGCACTGCCCATGCATTCCGCCGGATTTTGCAGGATTTTTTTAATTTCACAGGAGCACCCATGCTCATCACCTCATGCCTTTACAGTGTGTGAATGCCCAAAAGAATTTTTATAGTGTATCCCTGGGACCCCCAGCACATTCTTTTAGACTAATTAGAAGGTCCCTTAGAATTCTAGTACTTCATAGACCCCCAAATTGGGGTCCTTGGAAGCCCTGCTAAGTTGTAGTTTAGACACACCCCATCTCATTTTTGCATTGAAAATGTTCACTGAGAAGCAACATTTTGCCATTTTTTGAATAAGGGTAAGGTTAGGATCAGCATAGCCTAGGGTTATTGTCATGGAACAGAAAAGCACACTGAGATTTAGAGTCGTAATCATGAGAGGGATGTATAAAGTACACCTTTGCCGTTACTTTTTTCAAGATGTTGGATATGGGTGGAAGGTATAGATTTTTATTTATTTTTTGCTCATTAGATGGTCTCTGCTATGGACGGTAACTAAAACTGATTTTTTGTTTTTTTTTGTTTTTGTAATAATAATTACAGTTCTTCTCTCCATCTCATCCTTGCTGACGGACCCCAATCCAGACGACCCCCTGGTGCCAGACATTGCCAGAGTATACAAAACGGACAGGGAAAAGTTCAATGAAATGGGCCGGGAGTGGACCAAGAAATACGCCATGATGTCTTAGCGTTTCGCCCACCTCCCCCACACTTCCGCCTCCGCTTCTCAGCTCTGCAATAGTGACTTTGGGGCACAGTACTAGCTGCTTTCTCTCCATGGAAGAACCTTTTTTTGTTTGTTTGTTGATTAGTTGTTGGTGATCTGGACAGGGTGAGAAGAGGGTTGTGTGCTTGGTCTTTATTATTGTGTGGCTGGATATTATTGGTATGTGTACGTGTGTGCTGCTGATGTTGGAAAAAAACACACAAAAAATCCCACCCTTGATCCATTCCTACCAACATTGCAAAATAATTTGATACCCTTTCCTCGTCTACTTTTTCAGTCAAGGATAGCGTGTTTACCAACATAGATTGTTTATTTGCATAGATATGTTTTGTTTATTTATTGGGAATACAGGCTTTCGTTTTCCAGCACATCTTAAAAGTTTTAAAACTTGTGTTCATAGTGTGTATTGCCTATCAGTAATTTCTAGTCATGTTTCCTCTTCTTCTTTTTTTAAGCTGTGCAACTTTGCTTGCTAGATCTAAGAGCTATTTAATGTCTTCATTGAGACTTCAGTTTGCTGATAGACATGAACAAGATGTACGTGTATGTTTGAACCCCAAAAATGTTGATTTTGTTGGTGTTTTTTGTTAACCACTGTTCTTCACATTGTTTCTTTTATGTGTAAGAAAGAAACAGGTGTGATGACATTTTTTTATAATTAATTCACCGATGTGAAGGTACATTTAGTTTCATGACGCACTACTTACTGTTGCAAAAACGTCTGGGACTATCACTGGATATGCATCAGTTTTTATTTACCCCCAATTAACTCAAGTACATATAGAATTAGTTAACACATAATGGTAATACAGTGGAACCTCCCTTATAAGACCTTCAAAAATCATCCAAAATGAGGTCTTATAAGGGAGGGGTCTTATAAGGGAGGTAATTTTAATACTTACAAAGAAGGGCAATGTCTCAGAGTAGTAGGTCTTATGTGGGAGGGAGTCTCATAACGGGAGGTCTTACTGTAATCAACATAGTTGTTGATAATAAACATGGTTTTTATGCTGGCAACCCCTAATCCTTTGAAAGGGGAAAGTGAGTTTGCACTTGACACACAGTAGACTATACTATCCTGCACCTTTTTGATGCAAAAGATAAGTCATTGCATCAAGCACCTCTGTCACTCTATTGCAATGCACATTATATGACATGGTAATTGTGGGCCTTGCTTTATTGTTTTCTCAGTGAGCTCAAAGGGCACATATGTTAGTTCGTTTGTCACGTTCTCAGAAGTGCTTTGCCTAAGTTGTAACTTTAAAAAACTGGTCTTCAAACCATGTAACAGTCTCTTCACTTATGTGGTTGGTGGTGGTGCTTTTATTACTTTTTTTGCATGCAGCTGTTTATTCCATTATGACAATGTGTCTTATGTTTTCTCTAACCAGTCTTTTCATTGACCAAATACTCAAAAACAAATTCCCCAGTGGGTTTCTATTACACATGTATTTCGGAACAACAGCAAAAGTGTATCTTTTTTGTTTGTTTGAAACTAGAGAGGAACCATGCTCTGCCTTCATAGGAAGTTTGTGAACAGTTTTCATTAAGCTAGCTTTGAATGTTTATTCTGTAAAGCATGAATGGACGTGAGTTGTGGATGCCTGAGAAAAGAACTTGGAAGAGTTGAGACAGCATTGCATATACTGTGGAAGTGGTATGGAAGGACTAGAGTAATAATATTCACTGGTGCATGCACCATGCTGGTGTGACATGACGGTATTTGAGAAACCATGAGACGTGTGTGATGAATAAGAAAGGTTGACCCTTGTGTGTGAAAGACGTTGGCCATATACAATGAGCAGAGAAATGAAAAAGTATTGTGTTCATAGGTCTGTGTTCATTAGCCCATGGTTTTATTTTGTAAATGTGGAATTAAATAGAAGCATTTTGAGAACCAAACCAAACTTTCCTTCTTATGTAGCAGTTGTTTTAATACTGGACATCATGGTGATTAATTTGCTGATGTTTGGTTCCAGTATTAAGTTTATTTTCTGTGTCAAAAGAAACGGAAACATTTTTGAGTAATAAACTCCTTGTTCATTTATTTGAATGTGTTCATTTTGTGTCTTTAACAGGGAGTGATATAAAGGGTGTTAGTGTGTGTGTGTGTGTTTAAAAATTCTGGTCTCTTGTGGAAAAAAACTACTGTGCTCATAGTGCTTGTGAATTAGATGTTTGCATAATATGCCAAAATTCTTGTATGACTGGTTTTGGGAGTGCCTAAACTTGCAGCTTCCGGTATGTTGAGTGCTGAAACTTGACTTCCGGTTTGTGGAGCGCCAAAACTTGTATGATTCCGGTTGTAAAGTCACAGTGCCTAAATTTGTGGCTTCTGGGATGAATTCCCAGTAACAGGATGAGTGACTTGAGGAGAACGTTGATAGCATGTTTTCTAAGCAATGACTTAGTTTTGTGAGCGTTCCTGGGGCAGTGGGTAGATACTTCTTGCCTCCATACGGGGAGCTGGATAACTTCACCCCCTCCACGAGTCTCTCCACATGGGGATACTGGGGGAGGGGGTGTGTCTTTCGTAAAAATAGTTCCCCCCCTTCTGGAAGTTCTGTGCTTGTAACTTTCTCTAATCTGCCACTCTATTTGACTCTACCTTTTTCCTTTGCTTTCTATCATCTACTGTCTTTCTGACTTGTTGGCCCATTCTCCTGCCTTTGTTCAAAGAAATCTTCCAAATCATATTTCTGTTTTGAGCTCCTCCGAAATCGGAATGTGTCTCATGTACGCAGTGGGGAGACCAGGGAAAATTGAAAACCGGACACATGCGTCCTTACCCATTATGGCCAGGGAATGCAGGAGAAGTGTGCATGCTAAAACTTGGGTATTTTTGACATAAAAATTGTCCCCCAAACCACTCAACAAAAATTGTGTTGATTGTGAAGGTGCTAGGTTAGAGGTTTTGATGTAATTTTTTCCCGAAGCTTTGAGGCAAAAAAAGTGTCACCCCCCACCCCCTTAACTCTCCCCCTCCCAGGTCAACAAAAGTTTTCATGTACAAGAATTTTCCGTTTAGGAGGTTCTATGAATTTTAGTTCCAGGTTTTGTTGGATTTTCAGAATTTAAAAAAGATTTCAGGTTTTAGGGTTTTCAGGAATTCTAGTTTCATGTTTTTTGACCCCCTCCCACTTGCCTTGTAGTTGTACATGTGTCTATCTATCACAAATTATCATAGCTTTAAGGCCTTCGCACACTAGCATCAGGCGTCAATTGTTTCTCAGAGCAACGCCTTGACGCGTTGACGCCTGCATCACAGCACACATTGTAGCGAGGCAGTGGTGTTCTCACACACGACTCTTGTCGCTTCGCCTCTTGTCGCTCGAACTTCCTTATTTGGAAAGCAAGGAAAGATTACTCTAGCGTCAAACCTCCTCTTAGAAACAACAGTATTTTTTTTCTTCAATCTGAGTTATGGTCCTTCCGTCCGTTGTGATTGGCTACTTTCACGATCTCTGCGATCTTGAGCATCAAAATTAGAGCCGCATCTATTCTCGAGCAACACAAAATCGCGCAGCTACGCATAAAAAATCCTGCTGCGCCGCGAATCTCTCACACACAAGCGGCGCATCAAACTGCGCCTTGCAGCAAAAAATCGCCGCGATCTCGAGATCTTGACGCTAGTGTGCGAAGCCCTTTACTTTGTAAGGAAGCAAAATATTTTGTGATTTCCGTTGTACGGTTTCTTTTGCCTTGTCATAATTGGGGTGTTGAGGTTGTTTTGAGGGGAAAGTGGTCTTGATGCATATTAAATGGCAAATGCATATGATTATTCTTGAGTACATAACGGAGCGCACTTCCCCACTCGGAAATAACATTGTCGTTTATTTATTTTATTGTTCATTCACTAATTACATAGTTACATACTAACATAGCAATACAAAAGTAGATAAAATTTGATTATGTTTAAAACATAATAAATCATAATCTCCATTGCACTTTGATTTACAGTTTTTTGTTATACACAATAGAATGTTCTGTTTTTCATTTATCAAAGAGATTCTGACTTGTCCTGCAAATATTGATCTCTTCTCGTCTTTCATTTTAAAGCAAAATAGTACAATTTAGGAAGAACACAACAAACGTTTTTGACAATAGCATTTGTAAACCACCAAAAGAACTACACGTAAGTATGTTGAATTTGCAACTTTGAAGCCAGATTTTTAACTGAATATGATATACTTATTGTAAAATCTCTCTCTCTCTCTCTCTCTCTCTCTCTCTCACACACACACACACACACACACACACACACACACACACACACATGCCTGCAATACCTGAGCAGAAATATTTTGTTCATGGAGGGATAATTATAAATATAACAAATTTGGGATGTGTCTTCATGGATATCGTTCATTTTAAATTGCAGGAAAAAAAAGTACATGTAGTCTTCAAGCCTTTGATTTGATATTATTGGTTGCAACCTTACATTATTCAATATTGTTAAGCCACGATGAATAATTCTCAACAGAGATTGACATCAGGTTCAATTCTCCGACATTTTAAATGTAAACACATTTCACATGAATTTTTTGCATAGCTTTACAATAATGGTGATAGTGATGTGCTTAGAAAAAAGAATGCATGTGGTCAGGTAACCTGGTTGGTGGTCTCTGGTCATCGTTACGTGGCGCAGCATCGAACTGGATGCTAAAAAAAAGAACAAAAAGAATGCATTTATGTATAATATTGTTGAGCATGACAAATGCAACTAGTCAAAGTTTTATAAATATTGGACATTGTTCTTGCCTAAGCTAAACTATAAGTATAAGCTGATTACATTGGTATTTTTTATTTTCATATGTTTTCAATTGTAAAAACCTACTAGACCACGAAAAAACAAAAAAACAGAAATGTATAATTTTTAAAAGTCGACAAATGCAGTTATTTATTGTGCTTACTAAAAAAATATTTGTCTTTACCAATTCAGTAATGTAGCTAAGACATATGCAAGACAATAAATAGTGTATATGGACAATAACAGTTGAACCTCAGTATTGCGACCACCCTACAGACTGGCCAAAACTGTCTGTAATTGCAAAGTGGTCGCTATACAGGAGACTCTTTTTTGTTATAGATAAGAAGAAAAAAGACTGAGTAAAACCGTCCTGATTAGCGGGGCGTCAACAATAGCACGGTGCCAGTAAAGCGGGTTTGACTCCAGTTATAGTAACAAATTATATTGCGTCTGATAGGGAAACAATTTTTCTCTGTTCTTAGTTATGGATGAGAAGAAACAATCTGATAAGTTGTATACAGGATACATAGCATGAGAGTAGAATGACCATAATTTTTTATTTGCCCAGAATTACCATTATCTCTACTCTCCAAAAACTAGCAAAAATACCAAGGCACACAATGTTAAATGCTAGCGTGGGAAACTTGAAAGAAAATTTGACATCAACGTTATAAATATTGAAATTGAAGGAGAACATATTCAATACGACATTCCACTTCTGGATCTGGTACCATACCGCATACATGATGATACGTCACAGGTGACACATCTGACAATAGTCATGACAGAACTTTTAAAGTTAACTTTACCAAGGCTAAAAAACATAATGTCAGTTGATTCACTCATTCAATTCAATTCAAATTCAAAAATCTTTATTATCCATTAAAAAACAAGTTTAAAATGGAAAATGTTCTTCCACAACATGTGCAGCAGATTGAACTAAAACAACTACATTAAATCAATTATTAAGAACACACACACACACACACACACACACATGTGCTTTTAAGAGATGCTAAGATCATCAGAAAGTGTTTGAAATAAAAACTCACAAAGTGGACTTCATAGTTTCATCCAGCTGAAGAATTGCCGCACGATTGCCCAGCCGGTACATGTAGTTGGGTGCACTGAAGGTGGTGACTACTGAGTGATTATGGCACCACTGGTAACCCTGAAAATTAATTCAACTGTCAAGTTAGTCAAAGCTGGAGCTGGATTATGACACTCCCTCGCACCCCCCACCAGTGGTGGTTTAATTCCACGTCTTGTCAGTTTAACAGGATATCGCAATGTTTATCAAAAAGTTTTGAAGAAGAAAATGAGTTCAATGTCCTCCGACCTGGTACAGGTACATACAGGACATTTATATTTGTACAGATAGTGGGTCGATCCTGGAGATACTGCAATACGTAATAAGTTTGAAATGGGAAGTAAATCAATTTCAGCTTGGTGTACATATTCATTTATTTGCCACTAAGGTTTTAATTTTTGTTCAGGGTGTCAACAACTGAGTATCTCAAGAACAAAGCTTATGGGATCTGGCAACATGCCATCATTTATGACATAATTGCATCCTTTAGCATCTCCCCAATATCTAATTGCTCCATTGGCAAGCATACTACTTCAAAGAAGAATAGTTCTGGAGAAACTCCAGGGAAACGCCAAGAACAGTTAAACTGAAGATTGAGTCATCCGTGGAGAAACTAGGGAAACGCAAAGAACAATAACTGTGGATATCATGCCATCCCATTGTGTGTTCACAAAGATAATGCTTTTCCAGACTATTGGGTACACAAAAATTGCTAACAATTCAGCAAGCGAGGTGTGTATCCTACTGACCTCGTGAACAGCTTGATGTGCCCTGGCCACCCAAGACAGGTCGTTGGTGTGCAGGAAGGTTTCGGAGATGTCTGGACCAAACACGTAGCCCGCCCCACGAGGAGACCTGCCCCACCCTTCTTTCTCTTCGGGGTCTGACCATAGGAAGTCGTTCATGGGACCCTGTCAAAGAAAGCATCGGTTGCATTATTAAGTTGCTCTCTCTTTTTACAGTTCACTCGCCCCCCACCCTCCACCCTTCTTTCTCTCTCTCTTTCTCGCGCACGCATGCTGCCATTCCCCATTTAAACTTCAAGATTCTCTATTTAGTCAATGTTATATGTATAAACAAATAAAATCGTTTTGATTTTGTGCAAAACATTTAACAACTACAACAAGAAAAGCACATGGATAGGTAACAATGTAAAACAATGGAAAAATAAATCATGGAATATTCTCTCATATCTTCTCTCTCTCTCAAAACACGGACTTGTATAAGTCCGTGCTCAAAGCAAAGTGTCACACATTACCTCAAACGGAGCTTCTTGTATTCTGTCCAGTGCTCTTACATGATCCAGCGTATCAATAGAGGGAGACAGGCCACCGTGCATGCAGAAGATCTGCACAGCAAACAATGAACATTGGTTAATACATGTAGCCAAAAACTAAAGTTATGAAGCAGGAACTGATTTAATTAATTATTTATGATAACAAACAGAAATGGTCCGTGACAAAATGAATGTTTCCACATGCAAATCCACTCACAATAAAGACGTTTATGTGTCGGCTTTCTTCAACATTTTGTCCCAAGGACAGATTGTAAGAATAGGCTTTGCCTAAAATCTTTATCTTTGTCAAATAAAGTTTTCCAGTGCCCAGTGTCCATACAATCAAATCAGATTGATCTCAGCTCTCTCTCCTCTCTTGCTTTTACTCATCAACCATTGTCCCAGCCATATTTCTCAGTAGGGTCAGAAAGTGAAGTAGGGACAGAGAGAAATGGCCAGGTTCCGTCTTCCATAATACCATTCCTTCAATCTTTTAAGACAGCTTTTATATAAAGTTGTCAGATGTGAGATTTTAAGTACTGAAAATTATTCTATGAGTATTTTGTACATGTAGCCTACATCTCTCTATATGATGCAGGGATAATATGTGATATGTTTATATGCGCAATTAAATTGAAGCTTTTTTGTCAGCTAACCTCACCACATGATGGAGGGGTGCATTGGTGTGATGATGCATTGGTGTATGCCTACCCTAATGGTGTAACATGTCTTATACATACTCTTAGTGTGAGTCTTGCGTTGCTTTTTAAGTCAAGTTAACATATTAACATTATGTATTATCTTATAGATTGAGAAATTGCAGTAAAGTGAGAAGTTTTGTCAGCTTACCTTCCCCCCTACAAGTGCAGTGATGGGCATGTAGTCGCAGACCTCCATGAAGAGGTTCCAGATGTTGGCGCTGCCATACTTCACCATCACTTCATCGTAGAATCCGTACACCTGTGATGTTGTACGCGTTTCGTGGTTCCCACGCAGAATGTTGACCCGGTCTGGATATCGCACCTGTAATCAAAGATTTGTTGTACTAATTTACGATCTTTGATGTATTGACATTATTAACAAAGACTTCAATGTTCTTCGTCTTCTTTTCTTCTGCGTTCCCAGGCCATATGGCCTAATGGGTTAAATGCTGTGTCCGTTTTTCAGTTTTCACTGCATCCCGGTTTTCAGTTTTCACTGCATCCCGGTTTTCAGTTTTCACTGCATTCGCTTCTCACTGCATTTAGCCAACACATTCCAATTTTATCAGAGCTCAAAGGAGAAAATTAATTGGACAATTATTTTTAAGAGGAAAAAAAAAGGCGGGAGAAAGGGCCAATATGATATGACCTGATATATGACCATAAATATAACAGTGTATTATTTTCTTTTGATATAATTATGCAAGCCTTTAATTATATGTCCTCATTTGTAATAAAAACATCCTCGTGGCACAGCATTGAATATTGGTGCAGATAAATCATTTTATTTCATGTTAATAGAGTTTTAAGCGACATTTTTGTCGCCTGCAACATAAATAAAATATTTAAAAATTCAAAAAAAATGTTTTATTTTTATCCCGATTTTTACTTTCGTTATTAGCTATTACAAGTTTTAGTCTTTAAATTATACAGACACAATGTGTCTTTAAAACATACACCATTTTTTTAAAAAGGTTTTAAACGGCCAAAGTACTGTCCATTTACATGAACCATAAGGAAACACACTAATCGCAATAAATTGTGTGTTTTGCTGTAGATAATGCACGCGTTAAGAAGACAGAAAGCACATTCAAAACAAGCAGTCTGTGTGTGTGCGCGCGCGGTGCGTGCACGCATGTGTGTGTGTGTGTCTGTGTGTGTGTGTGTGTTGGCTGCCTCATCATTGGTTCCAGAGCACCACAAAAATCACCAGGGCACCTCAAGGACAACATGGGAGACTGATCAGTAGTTCTGCAATCCGAAAACGTCTAGCACTGAGAAGGTATAGCTTCACGTGCTGCAGGCCGTTAGGCTACGTGTTTCAGAACCGTTTAAAAGCCAGCCTAAAGACGTTTTCATACTGTCCAATTTAGTTGCGAAAAACGGGTCGTGGGTTTCACTCAACTTCCGAGTGTTCTTCTTCTTTCACTCCTCAACCGTCATCATCATTTTGATGGTGAGTGTTTACTGAATGTTTATCAGTTAAACGGTTCACTTTAACAATACGTTTCACTTGAGTGAATTGTACGGCATCAGAGAGCTTTTAACAAAATGACAAACCAGACAAGACAGCCATGAGAACTGCGCAAATGACCGTACCCTACCTTGCTCCTCAATGAGAAATGTCATCTTTTCAGCGAAATTAATCACTCGTCACATCAGCCACATCCATGGCAGAATTCTAGTGCACAGAACAACAGACGACAATTAAAGAGCCTGAACTCATGATTCCATAATTTAACAAAACCAGAAACAAAATTGAAGACATTAGTCATGTTCTGGGCTGTAATCAACTGACTTCCAGTCAGCTCTTCGTCGAAATGGGACAGGAACATTTATGTTGTTCCGAATCTATAGTGATGGCGGCATAAAATGAATCAATACATCAGGCAACCATTCGCTATACGGAATTCCTCTTTACCTCCTCTGCCCCGAATACACAATTGCATACAATTCCCATGGGCATCTCCCTGGGTCCATTCTTAAATCCCACCATTCAACCAGTTGAGAGGGAGCACCTGGCCAGACTCCATCCCATTCACCCACAAGCTCTACGGCAGCCTTGAGGATCCGCAACATACAGCTTTCTTCGCATTGGCTGCACACTGAACTTGCGCTGGCTGGCCAGGTCATCAAAACTTAGATTAGGGCGTGCTCTCCCCAAGTTCGTTGATGATTATGCCACGGTGTGGCCCTGTCAACTATATATTATGCAGATGCAGATGGGTTCGTCTATAACGACATTTGCGAAGAAGAACTGAGACCTTGAGAAGAAGAAAAATCCCCACTGACCTTGAGAGCCAAAAGAAGGGAGATGACCTCCACAGAGTAGTAGCCCCTGTCCACGTAGTCTCCGAGGAAGAG
>JAGGCT020000930.1:37500-50000 GCA_017654935.2 Phymorhynchus buccinoides
GTGAAGAGATTCAAGCATTGGGATAGAGTGAGATAATTTGGAACACCTCAGTACAACTTCAGGTGGTGTTGAAGCCTGGAGTCAAATGATGCCAGGGACAGAGCTGTGACGATGCTTTCTGGGAGGCAGTTCCACTCCGGGATCGTGTGAGGGGAAAAACTTCCCTGACGGTGCTGCGTCCTGCACGATCTGATGTATGCCTGCGAGTTGGTCTGGCGTCCTGTTTTCCTCTGGCAGTTTGGTCTCAATTTTCAGGAGTCCGTTCTTGAATTTGTACAGAGTGGTGTGCCTTTCTTCTTTCGTCAGAGTGACTCTATACGTTTGCACTGGAGACATTCTTCAGCGCATGAAGTCTCCAGCTGGCTAATGTCTTCTCACGTGCACTTCTCCGGGTGGAAGACATGTCTTGCTAAAAATAAATATCACTTGTCATATGTTCATGAAATAACTTTCATTTGTATCCAGATAACCTTTCTTTGTGTAAAACACGAGTTGGTAATCAATTAGAAAGGAGCCGTCCTCTACTATTGTAAAAACATTGTTATTAGAAAACCACCCCCAGAGCCAATCCTTTTTCAGAGGAATGAAGGACGGTAACAAGAACAGATATCAAGTGAGCTTGTACGTGTGACCAACTTACTATTCTTAGCAATGTCGACCGTGCTTAGAATTTGCGACCATCAAAGCCTATTTCAATGGTGCTGGACTTAATAAAACATTACGATGAAGGAAACAAACGTTATTTGATTGCCCAAAAAAATTTCTGAAGAAAATGATTTTGCTTACAGTGTGTGAATGAGCAAACATACTCGTGAAATAATGCGTCGTGAGCAAGCTGAGTTTTGTTTTGTCCTGTGATGATGAATTAGTAACACTTTGTCAAAAAGTCTACTATCTGCTAATTAGTTAAAACTGCGATTTCAGACATTTTAATTAATTGTGAGGCTATTTAATTAGTTGTTATAATAATAGTAATGGTAACTTTACAAAGGAATAGATTTTGATGACTTTTTATTTCTAATTGAAGGCCAAGGGTTTCACCCACAAAGTATTCCATTTACTGAATTAGGCCCATTAGAATTTATCTGCACCGCTTTCCAAATAAGCAGAATTATGTAGGTTCTGTTTGTACGTTTCTTTCCTTCCCTTTTTGGGTGGGGGTGGTTGTTATAATAATTGACAAGTTTTCTTAAAATGTTATGAACACATTTCAATTAAATTTCTCAGCCGTTTTGAACAGAGTTTAGGTTTCATGCTGAGCACACACAGAAAAAGTTGTGGATTTAACCTGAATGGTTGTGCTCGCTTACAATATTGTTCTTGAATTCTCAAGTATAGTCCATTATGGTATAAAGTGCAGTCTGTTTCCCCGGGAGAGACTAGGGTTGTAGCTTGAGCAAAGCGTCTCTACGATAAATGATTTTATCCCAGGAATAGCAGTTACCTTCACCGCCATCTAGTGTCATAGCTGGACACTACTGAACACATTCACGCACTTTCCTAACTCTTATAGTGCCATGTATTTTTTTAGCGTTCTTGGTCGTCCGTTGCATCTTAACCGACAAGAGATGGATAACTATTTTTTCGAGTGCGTATGCGTTGCTTTAACGGAAAAAAATGACTGACATAAGCTCTGAAAATAGACAAACACATGGCAGGGTGTTTGGCAGTGGATGTATTTGCATTTGGTGGGAGTGAAGTGTGATGTACTGGGCGAATACATTTGTCCATGGTGCTAGAAGAGTAGTTATAGACAGAAGTGATTTCTTATATGGAAAACAAGAGTCAAGATGTACCATTTCCGGAAACTTACAAATAATATATCAATACATGTACATTGTGTTGTCATCTTTAGCCCACCGTCTCCACGCCGAGCTGTGAGACATTGTAATTGTTGTCTGCTGCTTGTTTCCTTTTATGTCTGTCAGAGCAGTAGCTTGTGAACTGCAGCAAACAATCACCTCAACTTTCTGCGGTGGTCAATTACTACCTGAAGCTGATCATACTAGATTTGTCCTGTCAATCATTGATTGTATGAAAATAGATAGGCTGGCAATTTTTTTTTAAATTGATAAAAGCCTTCAATAATTGAACAGAAGCTTAAGTGTGTCATGTAAAAAGGGATGCCAACAAAACCCCCGTCTGAAATGCTCCATGGCTGAGCGTAAAAAAGCATTTATGCATTTTTAACATGTTTGTTCATGGTAAATCTAGACCTTATTTTCATTTAATTAGTTCCTCGATTGTGTGTGGTTGTTGGATCACTGCACTCCCGGCCGAGCATCTGACCAGTTCTCTCTGTCTCGCTCATGAGTCAGACTATCCAAGTTCAAAACTAAGAATAATAACAAACACTACAATAACAAGATGACAGAGCCATACATAAGCTGTACTCCCAGTGACTGATGAAAGACAAAGGAGATAATTTTTTACTCTTGGATCGTTGTGGTTTTTTTGGTGTTAAAAATGTCCTATATCAGTATGCAATAAATATCTTACAAAAAAACTCCTTAGGTGACACATTTTTCCAATTTTGATTTTAATCCATCCATCATCTTTGAAACAATCAATGTCTTTGTCATATTCAAATCTGGTTCACTGGGATTATGTTGATATGGCTTGCGGTTTGGTAAATTTGACACTACGGTCTGCAACTTCACTACGTAAGGAACCATTCTGCCAAGTTTCATTAAGATTGGTTCAGTGGTTTTTGGGTGCTGTGACATGGAAAATGTTTTGATCACACACAGACGTACACACACACATACATAAGGACAGACAGAGAAACACACAGGCCTCTTTCTCATTCCAATGCACTTCCATTCTTGTAGAACTGGGAGTACAAAAATGACCATCACACTTTTACCACCACCCCTTTCCTTCCTCATCAGTCACACAAAAAGCGCATGCAACCCCCCCAAAAAAACCCAAATTGGGTGGCGCGCCTCTGGCTGCAACGCGCTCTCCAGGTGGGAGCAACCCGAATTTCACAGACGCCTCTGTGACAATAACGTACCTAATACCTAAAAAGACAACAAATTTGTGTGGTTTTGTTGTTTTATTTTCTGTACAACAGTTCCAGCTTTCTCTCCCATATCATTTCCAGCCACTGCTATAATTCATATAGCAGTGAATCAAGTTTGCATTATGTACATTGTTCTCTATACACAACATTTATAACCAGAAGACAACATATAAAGTCTGGAGTGAGCAGGGTAAAAAAAAATCATATGGCTACCAGACAAAAACTTTCTTTATCGACACAATTTTTGCACAACAATAAGCAGTTTAACAACAAGCTTAAACAATTAACATAAATCTTTCAATGGCCATAGTGCCCTAGTCCACATTTACAGTTGACATATCTCATGCACTTAGTTATAAAGCCACACACTTGAAAGAAACACATCAATTACTTGCCTAAATGTGAAGCCTTTTTAATCACCGGACATTGCTGCTCTTAAAAATACAAGCAGGTGTAAATAGTAATCATCATTCCCAGTCTGATGAATCTAAACCTTTGCATATGATTATTTGAATAGAACTGACCATATCAACTATTTTATAAAAAAAGAAAGCGTCTAAGCGTGACAATGCGTACATACAACATGTACCTTGACAGTTAGTCGATCAGACAGCTCCGTTCTTTTATGATAAGAAGAATTTAAACAATTTCACTCAAATCAACGAAAACAAAGATTTGCATGGGTGCAACTACACAAAATGAAAAACCCCCTGAAAGACTGGGGTCCAGGGGTAATGTCCCCCTGCAGCTGAAGCAAAAATTGATTTATGAAGGTATTTTAGTTCGCTTTTTCCACAATTTATACAAATGTTTCTATGAAAGTGTTTGAAAAATACAGTAGACACATAAAGATCTTCTTTGACATTAAAAAAAAAAGAACTTCCTTTTCTGGTAAAATTATAAATCAGGAAATCCTTGTATACCAGGAAAAGTTGCACCCATGGATTTGGCTTACTTTGAAGCCTTCTGGGGTGTCTTGCTCCCTTCGTCAGCAATGTCTGCTGTGCGGCTACTGGCGGTTCAGTGCTATTCTTATAATTTCTACAGAGTTTGATGCATGTGTGCAATAGCAAAGGAGTGAGCTGCTTTCCAAAGAAAACTAAACCTATGACAGTTGACACTAACTAGCTATAACACAAATTATGACAGGCGACTTCTAGAAAAAGTTTAAGAAAAACATGGAAGTGCGGATGGGACCCAGAGGCCAGAGACTGGCACACCAGCCCTACCAACTTAAGAGCATTCAACTTCACATTGGAGCATACAGAGAACTGAAACTGTACAGAACATTGGGGGACACAACATTTTAATCGTTTAATACAGTTAACATGCATAAGCAATGTACAAATTACTGGTACCATCCGTTGTTCCTTATTGCCACTAGAAATATGTACCTCGTAACCTTGAGGCAGGAAACATGCTTTAACATTCCTAAAGGTATTTCTGAGCAGTGAGAGTAAGAAGCAAATGCTGAAAATGAAGAAGAACATAAATCGCAGAGAGTTTCTAAACATGACGTGAAGCAATACATTATCTCAATCCTGAAAGGACACATTTCAATGTTCTCTGAATCTTCCCAATCCAGAAGTGGTGACCGCATTAAAAATAATTTCCAGTGTGTGTGTGTCTGCGTATACAGGATGGGTGGGGACAGTGTTAGTACTGCGTATCTCTCATCTCGTTTTAATCTGCTATCAATGTTGGCAGAAATGTTTGATTTTATAAGATCATGGTTCCAGTTGACAAGATGACCAATCCTGAAGACTTTTTCTATCAAATATTTCAATCCTGATTTCAGGAACATGCCTGAACTACTTTCACCCATGTTGAAGTGTTAGAACTGTCATTTTATTGTTTCTTACAAACAAACTACTGAATAATGTCATCAATACTGTCTGTGTTCCACCAACACATAGACATGTGGACTGATAAACAAAGATTCTGTTATTGTTAATTGATATTGCAAGCTACGTAATAAAGCTGACTGTGAATCCAATCCTCATTGGCAACAGTCTTAAAAAAATAAAGCCAATGAAAAAAACATGTTTGATCCGACATACCAAAAGAGCGCCAATCCAATGCTTACAAGTATTTCAGTGCAACCAAGCCTTCTGAACAATATATTTCTTAGCACCATCATCTCTCTGGTTCTTCAAAGCTTTTCATGCACTTAAAAATGATTTGTTTTAGCAAGGATCGCTGATTTAAGAACCACTGTGTTATACCCAGCTTCAACTATCATGGAGATTCAAGAAAAGCTGAAACAAAACAACAGTTCTACAGTTAACTTTGAAAATAAAACTACACATAGACTATACAGCGGGGAAATAAGCAGGAAACCGGCAGTGTCATATATCTGGCAATGATTATTTCAATCCTTTATAGTGTGCATCAAAGTTGCACTTTAAACGCCAATAGGCCAAGTCCAGTATGTGGGAGAAGAGATCTCCTGCACATTGATAAACAGCATACTTGTATCATGAGAGGGAGCACAAGATTTCAGCTGTTTTCATTCCTTTTCCCTCAATTGACACCACAGCCAAACTGAGACTGGACCGGGCATCAAACGTTTGATCCCTGGGTAAAGAATTGCTCTACAGACATTCAAGGGCTGACAATAATGTTTCCATCATCAGAAGATGGGGTGAAGAAAAGACATCACCCTTGTGTGTATAATGGAGGCTGGAGGAAACTTGGTGGTTTATTACAGCACCAGTGGCCCAAGGTTTCATTGAGCTAGCTCCATGCAAGTCCCTCTCTATCCTCCCACATTCCTCCTAGTCAGGTTCTGTGCCGCGACGGACATCTTGTCATTTCCGGCAGCTGGATCTACAGGAAGTAGTCAGGGGTTCTCCTGGTCACGTGGGGCTCTCCTCGTCTTGGGGCAGGATCAAACTGTAGGCTGAAAACAGAAGAGAAGTATTATAGGAAGTAGTCAGGGGTTCTCCTGGTCACGAGGGGCTCTTCTCGTCTTGGGGCAGGATCAAACTGTAGGCTGAAAACAGAAGAGAAGTATTACAGGAAGTAGTCAGGGGTTCTCCTGGTCACGTGGGGCTCTCCTCGTCTTGGGGCAGGATCAAACTGTAGGCTGAAAACAGAAGAGAAGTATTACAGGAAGTAGTCAGGGGTTCTCCTGGTCACGTGGGGCTCTCCTCGTCTTGGGGCAGGATCAAACTGTAGGCTGAAAACAGAAGAGGAGTATTATAGGAAGTAGTCAGGGGTTCTCCTGGTCACGTGGGGCTCTCCTCGTCTTGGGGCAGGATCAAACTGTAGGCTGAAAACAGAAGAGGATTATTTTTTATTCTAATATACATCAAATTGCTGAAAAAATAGTACAAAAACAAGTTTATAGCTTGTCTTTGATTGGTATAATATAGTAAATATTAAAGTTTTTTTCCATCATTGCATTCATAAGAATGCTAACATTGCTAAGTCATACCACAAGAAGCTACACAAGTTAGTAGCTTAATAGCCACAGGAGCTTTAAATAAGAGCAACATGTAAGAACATGGAACATGCAAGAAACTGAAATTCTACTTAATGTTAAGTTACGCCTCTCGTTTCAGTTTCACAGAAGGCTACTGATTGTGTCAATCCAACAGACATCATAACTCTTCCTGTGCTTTAAGTACCTCATCAAAAACTAGTGAGTGCAATTTATAGTTAATGAAGAACATCTATTGTTGTCTGACAGTTAATTGTCCTTTCTTGATGAGACCCACAAGCAAAGAATACACACTGGGCACAGTCCTTATATTTTCAGATGTCTACAAATGCTACTGCCCATTTAAAAAGAAAAACCCACAATATTAAACCAAGGCAAAATCCACTGAGATAGAAGACTTACAAGGAATATTTCAAGGTGTCATCTAGCTCCATGAGGGCTGCTTGATTTCCACAGCGGTAACAGTAGTTTGGGGCACTGAAGATTGTCACCACATTGCGATCATGGCACCAGTTGTAGCCCTGCAGCATTGCAAGAATCGGATAATAAAATGTAACCCTACAGAATTTTTTTAATATTTTGCAAATTCTTATTTTACATTAACTCTTCTCTCGCCAAGTAAATTTCAAGTATTCTGAATTTGACCACCTACTTTATTGTTAAACAACACAGAAAATAAAGTTCTCATCAAAAACTGAAAAAGCCACGGAACTTGGTAGGAGTGTGTAAAAATGATTGTAGATTATTTTGAATATTTTTACAAAATGATTTGTTGTTGTGTTTTTGATGGAGATGTTGTTGATGGTGGTGATTATGTAAAGAAAATAAAAACAAAATCTTACAAACTTTGTGTCACATGTGTTGGTTTGAATTCTTTTTGCGATAAACAATTTGATTTTTTCAATATATGTACACCAAAGAGAGCAAAACAAACGACAACAACAAAAACCAAAACACACAACATCATCAACAACAAACCCCCAGTTTTTACTAACAACATCAAATACTCAGCAATTCCACCCTTACTAGGAATAGGATAACTCATCATGATCAGCTAACATAAATTGCCTAGAACATGGTCTGACAGCCACACAACATAATGCAACAAAACATTCAAAAACACACCAGAACTAAACAGAAAATAATACAGTACCAGGTGTCAGAATTGTCTAACGTCAAATCCTCTGAAAACCATGATACAAGAGCCATCAGGGACCCAGAGAGAAGACGAACAATACTAACACCAGTTCCCAACATGAGCAATACTACATCAGTTCTCAACATGATCAAAAAGGTATAATTCAGTAAAAAAAATCACTTTAAAATGCTATTTAACAGTGAAGATCATACTCAACAACAAAAGGGCAAGACCTCTGTCAGTGTCACTCCAACACAAATCCTATGCAAGCAACTTTTATGACCTAAAATCTGCAAATCCTCTGATAATTAATTCTGATGCCTGCACCACAGCACACCACAGCGTGGCCCACTCACCTCCATGACCAACTGATGGGCGCGGGAAATGAGCGTCAGGCCGTTGCTGTGGTTGAAGGTCTCCGAGATGTCCTGACCAAAGGTGTAGCCGGCACCTCGAGGGGAGATGCCCCAGCCCCCGCGGTCATCAGGGTCAGACCACAGCAGGTCGCACATCGGGCCCTGATGACAGGTAACAGTCCATCTAATATCACGAGAAGTGGATAGACGTTAAATGAAAGACACACACACAGACACACGTAACAACAAGGCATTTAATTTTTTTATGAAATATTTGTTCATAGAGGACTCTCAAATCATTAAGTTTGATTGTGTGTGTCCCCCTTAGGGATATTGGTCTTGATGCTTAAGATATTGGTCTTAAGTAGTTGTCGTAGTCATAGTAGTAGTAGTAGTGGTGGTAATGGTAGTAGTAGTAGTGGTAGTAGTCACAGCAGTTGTTGTTGCTGATCGTTATGTGTATTTTCTGCTCATGTTATTGAATTTTTGTTTCATGTTTTTATTCCATTTCTGTTATATGTAAAGCGCCCTGTAACCTACATAGTAGGATGGGTGCTATATAAATTTTCCTCATTATTATGCTTTCAATATATGTACTTGGAGGTCCACTTCACTGTGGCCAGGGCCTTGGGAGCGTTTGGCTGCCGTAGTGTCTCTGTTCTTGTCCCTGTCTCTCCCATAACCTTATAAATGTTTTAATATTTGATCTGTGTCCACAAATCCTTTTGGACGGGTTTTGGTCTTTCCTTCTTTCTTTCGATTGGGGATGTTTATCCTGCCCCACGCCCAAAGTCTTCGCTTAGACTGCTATTGGCGCACAGGATGCATGTTTTGTGAGTTCGTGTCATCCATTCCACCGGCACACACGACCTACTCGTACCGAATAATGGAATGGACTTTAATGTGCGCGCAATATTTTGTGCGTGCGTTCGCACACAGGACCTCAGTTTCAGGTCTCATCTGAAGGATCAGGAAATAGGAGTAAAGTATCTTTCTTTGTGTCATGTGCGGTCAATTAGGTACGCTAAGTTTGCACTCTCACAGTGCAATGCATCCCTTACACTGAAGATTTGGCCTGTCCTGATGCTCGTGAACCACAAAGTTTAATAAACTCAGAGCAGATTGATCATTGTGTGTGTGTGTGTGCGTGTGCGCATGCATTGTGAATGTGCGCATGTCGTGATGATATGTGTGTGTGTATGTGTGCATGTGTGCGTGTGCAGTGATGTGTATGATCATAGGGTGTGATTCTATAAATGCCCTTTTGTGTTCCTCCTTGGAAGGACAGATATCCTATTGAACTGAGACCAGTAAAGGCTGAAAAATGGACATGTACATACTTTATTATACTTTCTAGGAGTCGTTCATGGAACCTGTACTGCTCCTTTTCCCCCTAACACAAACTATGCACTTGTTTTTTGGTCTATAAATGTAGAACTTTGCCTTTGAAGCATGAACAAATTCATACACAATGCATGAGTGTAACAGTTTAAAAAAGCTATTTTCTTAAAGTGTACAAATAAGACAACCTGTAGACTTGCAATCCGTCTCTTAATGGGGAGGAGAGAGAGAGAAACAAAAGGAATTTTTAATTTGCACTACTTATTCTTCAAATTTTGATGCACTTCAGGTTCCATAGGTGACCATCATTAAGAGTGAAACGGTCTGCGTTGCGACAAATATATAGAGAGACTAGAGAGAGCGCAACAACAGCTGAATAATTGAAAATCCCTAGGCTCACCTCGTGAGGCACCTCCTGTATCCTGTCCAATGCTCTGATGTGGTCCAGCGTGTCTATGGAAGGTGACAGCCCACCATGTAAACAGAAGATCTGAAAGCAGATCGCAAAATAGTTGTGTCATCATTTATAACAGGTTGACTGAAAATCATTGAAGAATTAACTAAAAAATGTTATATAAATAACTGGCATACAAACCTGTACATAACCATTGAAACTTTGAAACAGAATTACAGGAGCAATCACGTTTAATTTAGAGAAATACAGCGTTTACAGTAGTGTAAATAATGTATCTGTTGGTCCTATTTTTTCGCTGCCTCCTATCTCCCATACACATTTAAATAAACTGGTAGATTTGTATCAAGACATAAAATAACATTAAAAGATACTAAAAACTACCATTCTCTCACCTCCCTCCCCAAAAGCAAGCCACTTCTGATGTCTTAACATTGCACATAATCTTCTAAACATAAAAGACAACTCTAATGCACTACCTGAAATTCACAACATCTAGGCTGAAACAGATAATCTTTTCACATAAGTTTTCTTTACAGCACAATGTTCCCCATAAAAAAATTGTGAGGGTCTCAGGGACTCTCTGTGCAAAATTTCACGGGTCCTTTTCAAATTTTTAAGGGTCCGCAAGCAACATTTCTGTGTCATGTACTGTGCTAACGATAGTAATACCTCTCGGGTCGGTGCCGTCAAAGATCTGAGTGAGATATTAAACTTGGTCTCTGAAAAATTTGTGCATCCCTGGGATGCACTGTGCACAGCGAGTCCCTTCTTGATTTTGGTGCTTCAGGTAAGCACAAATGTGCTTTATGGGAAACGCTGCAACATCATATAGTAATTTAGCAAGTGTCCGTGTGTGTGTGTGTGTGTGTGTGTGTGTGTGTGTGTCTGAAACACGAAACGGGCCTTATAACTCTGCCGTTTTTCGACCGAATCACTTCAAATTTGCTGTGAGCCTTAACAGGGCGATGGCAATGGCAACCGAGGCGGCCGTGTCATTTGCGCGGTTTTGCATATGCGCGAAACGCGCATCCGCCGGCCTTTCGGCGCCCGTATCTCCGGTATTTCTGGACCGATTGCCTTCAAATCTGGCAGGTACATGACCGGGGACGGTGACTATCGCTGTGTCAAACCAGAAGCGAATCGATTACTTAGGTGCATAATACATTAATAGCAGCATGATGCAAAACGGGCCTTATAACTCCGCCGGTTTTCAACCGAAACGCGTCAAATTTGCTTTCAGGCTTGCTGTTGCGGGGGCAAAGCCTGGCAGTAAATATGAAGAAAATCGGGAGAGAGCGTCACTCTCAGAGCAGCGCCACTCTCAGAGCAGCGCCAACGGGAAACAGGGCCTTATAACTCTGCCGTTTCTTAACGGAATCGCTTCAAATTTGCTGTACTCAGCATTACCAGTACTTGGCATTACCGTTACTAGGCGTTGCCGTTACTAGGGAGAGCGCATCACTCTCAGAGCAGCGCCAACGCGAAACGGGGCCTTATAACTCCACCATTTCTTAACCGAATCGCTTCAAATTTGCTGTACTCAGCGTTAACAGTACTTGGCGTTACCATTACTAGGCGTTACTGTTACTAGTAAAGATAAAAACAGAAAAAAATGCATCTTACCTGATCTTGCACCAGGGCTGTGAGAGGCAAGTAGTCAAACAAGTCAGTGAAATACTTCCAAACATTGGCGTTGCCATATTTTCTTAGACACTCGTCGTAGAAACCGTAAACCTGGGTGATCTGACGACTCTCGTGGTTGCCTCTCAGGATGGTGATTCTGTCCTTGAACCTCACCTGCACATTATTTAATCAATACTCATAATTTCTAGTTAGTTATTCTCTTTTTTTTTTAACTCACAGCATAGATTATCCCCAACAACTGACAACTTTCTTTTGTTAGAAATTCAATTTTTATTTAAGGCTTGAATGAATAAAAACAACACTGTAGTTGACACAGTCAGTTTTCAGATTATTGTAAAATCTTTGAGTTTGACGAGCTAAAACAGTTGGCCAACTAACAAAAAAGTAAACATTAAAATATCCCAAATCAAATCAAAATAAGTGATTGAAGTTCGAAGTTGCAAAGTTTGAAGAAAAAAACACCCACAAAAAACACCACACATTCATTTTATTCCACCAGTTACTGAGTTAGCAATTTCTTTATCTGAATTTGACATGCTGCCCAGCAACAATTCTAAATGCATGTATTATATGAATGTGTACTGGTAAACTAATGGACACACAGACTAACCAAGGCATCTTAAGTTACCTTCAGAGCCACCAGCAAAGAGACTGTCTCCACAGAGTAGTAGCCCCTGTCCACATAGTCTCCCATGAAGAGGTAGTTTGTGTCAGGTGACCTGCCCCCGATGCGGAACAGCTCCATCAGATCGTGAAACTGACCGTGGACGTCTCCGCATACTGTCACTGGTGCTTTCACCTCTTGCACATTGGACTCCTTGGACAGGAGCTCTTTAGCCTACAGACAAAACACACACACTTTATTAGATCTAGTATTACTTATTATTAGCATTACACTTTTGTTGTTGCATTTGTTCTTCTAAGCACCAGTGTGACCAATGATGCTTATAAAGAGATTGAGCTTTAAAACTTGTTCCAAAACAAAAATTGACAAAGCTCTACTCCTGCCTTGTCCCCTTCCTTCCTTTTATATCACCAGTGTGCAAGCTTCCCACTGCAAACACAGCCACCTTGTCTACCGGCCCTCAAATCTGCCTCGCTCCCTCCTGTCAGTCAGTGTCACCCTTCCTTCCCAC
>JAGGCT020000931.1:0-25000 GCA_017654935.2 Phymorhynchus buccinoides
TCTTGTGGCGCAAGTAATTGAACCCCTCAGCCATGCACAGCGAAGAAGAAGAGAAGAATCATAATGATGTATGTACCGAGCTACTGGCTTTGAAATAAAGAAAAACATCTAGTGAAGAACTTGTTAGCAATGAGAATATATTATCTCATGATCAGTTTGCAACAGAAATCATCTGGTGAACATTAGTTTGCATTAACATTGATATTGTGAAGATGTGATCTAGTTTGCAAGAAGACTCATGTTGTGAGCGTCAAGTTTGCACACAAAAAAACCACAACCAATCACAACAATGAAACAACAACATTTAATTACTGTTTATATGCTGAAAATTATATTGAACTTGATATGCATATGTAATTTCACTTCAGGTTCCGTTTCAAATTTTCAAATCCTTTTTATAAGTAGTGTTTTGATATGGTAGATTATCTAACCCACTATAATTGAAAACAATTTTGATAAGACGTTTCAAAGCAATGGAATTGAGAAACAACAGGATTTTATTATTTTTCTTAGAAAGGATCATTCTATAGGCTGAACACAGTTTGTTTGAAAGTGTAACAACATTGAATCTTACAATGTTCAATTCAAGCACTTCTTTGACACCAGGTTATTTTAGCTGCTGTTTCCAATGCAGGTTTTGAAGGATTGAGACATCCTGAAATGTTTTTTTCCTTGTCTATAAATTTTCAGCTGTGCATTTGGTCATGTTACTTGATATGATGTGTTATTTTTGTTGCATGACCCCAGAATGGGCAACGTGAAGCATGCCGCCATGATTCTGGACCTGTTTCTGATGATGGAGGAAGACCGGTACTGGATCCTGACAGACCCAAGGTCCAAAGAACTGCGCGAGACTGCCGCCAAGATTTACAGCCAGTCAGGAGCCGTGGCACTGGAGGCAGGGAACGCACCTGAAGCTGCCTCTGCCTTCAGAAGCGCCTTACTGATGAAGGGCAAGGTGGCAGACAGAGCGTCAACATCCATGCAGCAAGGTGCGCCAGATCTCTCAGGTCCCCAAGGCACAGAGTCGTCCGAGTCCTTTGACCTTTCTCTGTTCTGCAATGAAGAGGGCCCCGAGGTACTGTCAGACCTGGCCACCTGTGTGGCGACAGCTTGCAGGCAGTTCTTTGATATCAGGTTAGTTGGGTTGCTGTTTCCATTAATGCAGGTTTTGAGGGATTTAGACATCATCGAGGCTTTTGTCTTGTCTATTCCAAAGCATTACCCATATTAATGTAATTAATTGCATTTTAAAGAAACAGTTGTGGCGACAGCTTGCAGGCAGTTCTTTGATATCAGGTTAGTTGGGTTGCTGTTTCCATTAATGCAGGTTTTGAGGGATTTAGACATCATCGAGGCTTTTGTCTTGTCTATTCCAAAGCATTACCCATATTAATGTGATTAATTGCATTTTAAAGAAACAAGTAAAAAACAAACAAGAAAACAGTACATTCAGCGTTTACTTTTAGAATGACTGTTTGCGGGCACAATGTATCATAGAATTATAACCCCTTAGATGACACTGATAAAGTCATCAGATGCTGGCTGGACTGCGTCAGTATATGGGCCCTGTCCATGACCTGTTGACCCTCAAGGATGGCAGCATGAATGTGTCTTCCGCTGCGATCCGTGGTCTGTTCAATTTCTTGCTAGGAGAGTAATTTGGGAAACTTGAACTCTGTAATGCAGTTTTTACCTTTAAGACAGTCAGAAGGGTTATATCTCTAGACAATGTTGCCAGACACCCTAAAAGGCCCAGCAAAGATCAATTGGTAGGGTGAAAACATGCTGATGTCTTTTAACCTTTAGACATCACATTGAAAATGTTCTTCGAGAAGCAACATTCTGCCATTCTTGGGAAAAGGGATTGGGTTAGGATCAGCCTAGGATTATTAAAACCGAATGAAGCAGACTTTGAGATTGGGGGTTATAAACATGAGGGTGTGTATCTAAAGTAAAACTGTGCCCATTTTTCTTTCACAGGGTGTCGGTCAACAACGACGAAGGCACTCCGGGACACCTGGACTTCGACAGCGAACTGCAACTGGCGCAGTCGGCCTCTCTGGTGATGCTGATGGTCGACTCTGGCCAGGAACTGCATCCTCGCATGAGCTACATCGCCAACACCGCTCTGGAGTCCATCAGGATGGATCGGGTGATGCTGATCGATGTTGGACAAGGGGCAGAACTGCCCACCCTGCTGGCTGGACTGCGTCAGTATATGGGCCCTGTCCGTGACCTGTTGACCCTCAAGGATGGCGGCATGAATGTGTCTTCCGCTGCGATCCGTGGTCTGTTCAATTTCTTGCTAGGAGAGTAATTTGGGAAACTTGAACATGGATGTGAATAGATTGGGAGTATGTGCATTTCATTTGATTACGGAAGACGCACACCAATACACATGCGTGTGTGCGCTGCAGTACATGTAAGCATAATTACACAGTCACAAAACTGCACCTTATTTATTTTTTATTTTTTTATTTCGTAAGTCTAAGATCACCATTGTGCGAAAAGACTTCAGATATAAAATCAATCAGTCTGATCAACTGCTCTTTGGTGGGTTTAGCATGTTTTGTTCCCACCTGTAACAGCAACCACCAAAGTTTGATTTTTTGCCTGGAAACCTTTTTCCTTGTATTTGTTACTTCCAGTTCCGGAAGAAAATGAATGGGTTGAAACTGGAGTGGGGTTCTATGTGTTCATTCATCTGAAGGTGCATTGGGAGTGCATTGTTGCATGTGCTGCCTTGTTGAATATTCCGGGGGTAATTGTTGTCACAGTAGTGGTACTTTCAGTGGTAGGTTTTTCTTGTATGCGTTGACATTGGTTACCAGTTAGGTGTCATGTATGCTGTCATGTTATTCTATTTGTGTATGTTCTTGATTTGCTGATTAAATGAACTTTCATTTAGAAGTGGGGACTTTGTTATTGTCAATTTTATTTTTATATTAACTGTGATTGTTAACAGAGATGATGTTACTGCTTGTAGTAATTTGTTTTGGTAAAAGATTTACTATTAGCTCCATCTGCAGCCAGGCTTATGTCAACCAGAGATTTGGCTTTGGCTCTCCCAGGCTTTATGGGCGTTTCTCTGATAACACTGTCAGTGTCAGGGTGCAATGGGTGAATATATGGTTGTGTTGAAGTAACACGGTTTGTTGTTTTCTTTCTTTAAGTTTTGCTTGAGTTTGTTTCATTTAGGTGTTAGGTACTTTATAGTAGCAAAGACGTCTCTGTGAAATTTGGGTTGCTCCCACCTGGAGAGCACGTTGCAGCCAGAGGCGTGCCACCCATTTTTATAATTTTTTTGCATGCGATTTTTGTGTGACTTATAAGGAAGGAAGGAGGGGGGGGGGGCAGATTTGGACCAAATGACAACTTTTTGCTGCCACTGGGTTTAACGTGTGCTAAGTGCATGGGCACACAGGACCTCGGTTTATTGTCTCATCCGAACGACTCCACATTCAGACCGTAAGGCCTAGTGCAAAGTGAGAGGAAAAATCCCCTGTACCCAGGTTCGAACTCGGGTTTACTTGACACGAGGCGAACGCGCTACCACTGTGCCACTCTACACTGCACGGGTATTTTGGGTATTGCATAAAGAATATTTGAGCCATTAATACAATGATCGCTGGTTCCTCAGGTCAGAGGAACAAGGTCCTTGGCGGTATGCGTGGTATGCCCTCTGGTGGCTGTGAAGGTTGAGTCTGGCACTGCATTAACATGGATGCAATGTATCACTGTGAAAAGATTACTGTCAGTTTGAAAGACAGAATAATTATGATAAAAGAGGAGGAAATGATCATTGAATATAATGGCCATTTGTATTTAACATTTTGTTGTTTGTTCTTTAATATGGCTTGTTTTGCTTGCTGTTGGATGTTGTAAATAATGTAAAATATAGTCATTGGAGCATGATTGATATGCCAGTTGAAAATGTGTGCCTCTTTGTAAAATACTATGTACTCTTCTCTGAATCGGATAAATTGTGTTTTGGTTTGATTAGAATGATATGTGAATGATTTGATTTTTGCTGTCATAATGAAAAAAAACAACAACCTGAAACAGACTGCAACGTCACTGACCCAAAATACCACAATAACAAGTGCAAAGTGACGTTATTTTATTGACAAGACAAAACAAAACGTGATATTTCAACATAAATGTCTTTTTAAAACAACACAGACAACAAAAACAATACTTCCACTCTTCACAGTAGTCTCCAAATGTCAAAATGAAGTTTGGAACACAGTCCGATAGTCTATGTTTGAAACAGTTCAAACTCAGTTTGAGAAAATATTCACATTTCACATGCTCAGCATTCACATTTTGTTTTTGAAAATACCAGGGCGTGTGCACATAGATGAGGAAACCCATTGGCATATCCCATCCGCAATCCACAGACAAATCTGGAAGTAAGAAACATGAAAGCGTGTACACATAAATCCTTCCGCATTGTCCGTGCAGAAATCCATATACACTGTACCCATATACCCACCTTCATTTTCTGAGCAGAAACCTATCGGCATTTTCCTCTCATCATATGTACAGCACAGTGTTTCTCAGTATTTGTCTTTTCATTTATCCAGTAATTTTGTTTCTTAGTTTTTAGAGGCCATGATTCAAATTTGGTGTTCTGTATTCTGTTTAGTATTTTGCAGACAGTAGTGTTGCCGTTGATTCTTCTTCTTCAGTATTTTTTCCTTCAGTCACTTCTTTCGAATTGAGTGCCTTATGCTCAGTTTCTGTTGCTCTACTATTACTGATTGTTTTATTCTTTCAAAAGGTAATTTGCCATGAGTGACTGAGTGACTAAAGGCCTAAAATAAATGAGTTCACAGCAACTACGGGCAAAACATGCGGGCAGTTGTGTAGTCTAGTGTACATTTCAAACGCCCGCAGTAAATACCCAATTCCCTGTGATCTGGTAACCACATTTCTCCAGGGTAAAAATACACACTTTAACAGCTTATGTGATTTTCTTGTCCAATTTGTCATTTCATTTGGCCATTTTTGTTTGTTTTACTTCACTTTGCATTTTGTCTTTTGGTTGACAGTAGTTCCGTTTCAGCGAAGGTTCTCATTCTCAGTGTACCGGTACTTTTGAAAAAGCGCTTCCATTTTCATTTTACTTTGTTTATTAATTTTAAAGCAAAGTTTGGATTTTACTGTCATTCCTTTTAACGATTTTTTTTGTAAAGCAAGTGTTTGATTTAAAAAAAATCCTTTCAATAAAGGTCAGAGTATATTTTGTGCACGTGTGATGTGCGATGTACTTTTGTTCAAACAACTTGCTTTCTTTTTGCTGGGGAACATAAATATGACTTACATTTTTTCTTTTTTAGTTTTTGCTATATGACAGAAAGCATGACTGTATCTGATATTTATTAAGACAACTTTTATAGCGCCTAATCTTTAAGCTCTAAGCGCTTAAAGCAAAAATACAAATATGTATTTAGATTCTGTTATGGTGATATTTGTTTGTTGTTGTAGTTGCTGTTTTGCATTTGTTTGGTTTTCTTTGTTTGAATGGAGGCAACACAATAGCTGATATTGGAGAGAAAAAAAGTGTTTGGAAGAAATACGATTTTTATGAACTCTCTTTGCATTGACAGCTGTTTATGTTTAATACAAAGTTACACATATATTGATTTCTTCTTATGCATTTTTGTGAAATGTCTAAGTTTTTGTTGCTTAAATTCTTTTTAGATTGTTGTTATACCAGTAGTTTTAATTTTTAAAGATCATTATAAGAAAAACAAATAACAAAGCTAAGGTGTGATCATAGAAACCTGTATCATTTGGAATAAGTATTGAAATGATTGAGTGCCATGTACAGAGAAAAGGTACTGGCTAGATTTGAAATCAGAATTTAGCTGACTTAACTTTTAATAAGATGGTGAGTAAGTATGTCATTTTATGTCTGTCCTTTTTTGTTTGTTTTAGTTTGATTTAATTTTTTTTAACTGAAAAGTATTGGGCTAATAAGCCTGATTAAATTGTGTGGGCAGTAAAGGAAGTGAAACAGCTCTTGTCCTCTGGCCCAATATACATAAAAAGGATTTGAATAACTGTAAAATGATGAAATGACACAGTGATCTATAAGCTAGTGATCTGCTTTTTACACTTTTTGCTGACTGCTGTTTGCTCAGCTGTTTTTTTTCTATCTGTTTCTGCTGATTATTACACTTTTGGGTGCTATGCTAATGTTTGTGATCACGCAATTAGATGTCATTGTGTGACATTGAGATCATATGAATTAACCTTCAAATTTGTCTTTGCCAGTTACTGTGATCAAGATATTGAAATGATCAAAAAATGACAAAAAATACGTTCTTGTCTTTTATCTGACTGATGTTGAGATGGTAATGAGTATAGGACTTTTAAAACGAATATGGAAAAGTCAGTGATGCGATTATCCTATTTGTATTTCTTTATGATTCATTGATAAATTATCAGTTCATTGTGTGTTACTTGCTTACCCATTTGTTTACATGCGATATAATTTGTTGTGGTTGTACAGTGTTATGCAATGCAATAACTGAATAACTGATTATATTCATTTTGTGATGCTACAGAGATTGTGTAATGCAATGTTTTTAAAAATCATGTTATGGCTGGGGAACTGTCTGGAATTATGTGCTGTAGGGTACAATGATGGAATTGTCATGTTATGAATTGTACTATATTTTTTATGTTATATTATTTTATGTTTTCAGGTTTTTGTACATTGTTAATATTAATTGAGTTGACTGTACTTTGCTATACGTGGTACTGGTCAAACTTTACGCTGTGACAGTCCGAGGTAACCATAGCTGTTGACGGGACTATAGTACCCCAACTAACTAACTATGGCTGGGGGAAAAGTGCACCTATGTTTTGTTGACACAGACAGTGATCACTTTGGAATAAAAGTGCCACAGGGAGATGTATTCACTTCAGGCACTTTGCAGTCACTCGACTGCCCTTTGTCAGCTTTCTTCTGGGGGGGTCCGTTTTATTGCAGAAATCTTGTAAAAAAAAATGTATTTACAATTATTTTATAATTCGTATCTTGTATGTAGAATGTCCACGTCTTGTAAACTTTGAATGTTTGTAAATGAGGTAGAAGGGTATTTTTATTCTTGCAAAATTTGTTTATTAATTGGTCATGTAATTGGTATGTCGATGGCAGTATAATTTTATTTCAAGTTGCAGTATTGTATCCAAACGTGATTGAGAATGTGAATGTGGTCTATGTTTCTTCTTAGAATGTTCATTTTGTAACTATTTTACTCTTGTATAATTAATTGTGTGTGAGTGTGTGCGTGTGTGTATGTGTGCGCGCGCGCGCACGCGCGCGTGTGTGTGTGTGTGTGAGGAAGTAAGAGAACATTGTGTGCAAGCATCATGCTTATTTGACCTTTTAATGATTAATTATTTGTTTGGCTTTAATGTTCTTGTTATCAATGTAAAGCGCACTGAGCTCATGTGAGAAAGAGCGCTATATAAATTCCCATTATTATTATTATTATTTTCATATTTGCTAAGACTAATTTTGTCATGCTGATTGCGGTCAGTGAATGGGCTTCCCCTCCAGCCTTTCTACTGCTCTCATGTATGGCTGAACCCCGTAAGAGAGAAAGGTGGCAGAGTGGTTAAGATGTTCGCCTGCCAAATGAAATGCGTGACTGCAACGTGAGTGACACGGGTTCGAATCCTGGCCTCGCCCTTTCTTTCTAGTTCAACAGGAAAAGTGAACTGAACGTCGAGTCCTTTGGATGGGGACTTAAAGGTAGTCTTGCCCATGCGCTTTACGCATGTAAAAATCCCACGGCAGTTGAAAGTCGGTAAGTGCAGGGAGAAATCCCGCTGCCTGCTATGGACAAATTGATAGCTTGGTTTTCCAAGTGTGTCCACACCCCCTCCTCACCCTGTGCCCCCCCCCCCCCCAAAAAAAAAAAAAGGTAGGCGCTGCACTTGCGGCGACGTGCTCTCCAGGGGAGAGCAGCCCGGATTTCACAGAGATAAGTCTCTGTGACTAGAATATACTAAAACAAAAAACAAAAACCCAAACCTTTCTTTTGTGCTATACCAATGTTTATGATCATACAATTCAAATGTAATCTGGTGAAAATTCATTGAGATCATATGAATGATCCCATCAAACTTGCATTTGCTTGATAGTGCAACCAAGATGAAATGAAATAATAAATACAGTAACTGACCAAAAATGGCACGCATGCACATACACACACACACACACACACACACACACACACACACACACACGCGCGCATGCACGTGCACACACACACACACACACACACACAGTCTCTCTCTTACTATCTCTCTCTCACTCACAATTTTTTTTATATATAAGTAAGACCATTTGAAGCTAGAAATCTTTAACAAAAACGTATACCACTTCTGCAAGTACTAACTGCAAAGAAGTCGAGCTGCTGATTTTGCCATATTGATGTTCAGCATTGACGCATCCCTGTTGTATGGGATGTCAGGCCATGGGTACTTAAGAAAATCGTTATTTGGAAATATACTTAAGAAAACAATGATTTGGAAATGTACTTAAGAAAATTTATGATTTGAAAGTGTGTCAAAAATGGACAGGGAGTCTGTCTCAAAATGTCCTATCTATTTTTGTGTGTTCAGTCTTTAAATTTGATTTAAGATCACAAAGGATGTAAAGGGATTCCAAAGTTATCAATCCCACTGACAGTTTTACTTGCTTTTTCTAAAATGTCTGAATAAAGAAAATCTTCAAAAAAGAAAATAATGCAAAGTTGTAAAATATAAGATTATGGCTAGCATCCCTTTTTTACACTTAGCCAAGGCCACAGTAAAAAAAATTGGGTAAAGGTGGAAACCCCCCCCTCCCCCCCTTCGATTTCTCGACTCTCTCCGCTTTTTCAGACTTGCTTTTCTTAGCAAATATTAACCTTATGAGCTAATTATCTTTGTTGAATACATAATAAAGGCCATTATTTAATAGGGCCCCCCCCCACCCCCCCCCCCCCCCCCCCCCCCCCGCCCTTATGTAGCGCAATACACACAACAGCCATGGAGCATTGGTCACAGTCTTGGTTTATTGCGTTCTTTCCGTTTTGCCTTTATCTTCTACTATTATTGAATGCATATTTTAAATTATGTAAATGGGTGAAAATTAACATGAAATATTCCAAGCGATAGAGGTTGAAGTGCTCAATCTGCAACAAGAAAGGCAAGACTGAAAAAACAGAAAGAAGCGAGAAATGGAGGAGGGTGTGTGGATCTTCACCTTTACCGAAAATGTTTCAGTGGATTTGTGTATGGATGTCTTAACTGAGTTTCGACATTGTGGTGTTTTTGTGTGTGGGTTATTTCAAAGGTTGGACTGTTGCATTGTATACCAGGATAATTATTGAAACTTGGTGGTGACAACAGACCTGCCTACACTATGGTTTAACCTTAGAAAACAACACATTTTGCATTGTATACCAGGACAATTATTGAAACTGGTAGTGACAACAGACCTGCCTACACTATGGTTTCACCTTAGAAATCAGCACATTTTGCATTGTATACCAGGATTATTATTGAAACTGGTAGTGACAACAGACCTGCCTACACTATGGTTTAACCTTAGAAAACAGCACATTTTGGGCCAAACTCCTCATCTACACATAATTGAGTGTGACTGCATTTTGAAGTTTATGCACTACACATTTTGAAGTTTGCAAACTACACATTTATGAAACTGAAAAATGACTGAGAAAAGAAAATCTCTTCACTAAATGACAAAGTTGGATCAACCATAAAAAAGCCATGAAGAATGCATTTAGCTGTGAAACGAAACAATCACTATCATACACGATTCATTGTCTGAACAATGAAACACATGACTGAACAATATCTTACTGTATGGGAACATGATTAAATGATTTGAATTGAAATATTTTTACCCCAAACTACACACTTGGCGGTAAAATTGCACATTTGGCTGTAAAATACTCATTTCGCAGTAAAACTACTCATTTGGCGGTAAAATTACACATTTGGCTGTAAACTACTCATTTCGCAGTAAAACTACTCATTTTGTTGTTGAAACTACTCATTTACAGTTTAGGAGGTATGCAGGTCTGTGACAAGTGTTAGTATGTTGAACAATTCTGGAGTTATCACTTATGAACTGTCCGTCGACTATTCTGAAGTTTAAGTCAGTTTGAACCCCTCGGTGGGCTTCCACCTATCATGGTGGGCTTACGGAGAGGAGCCCAGCAGCCTCCTAAAGTCCAACCACACGTCCATGTCGTAGGAGGCGGGCAACGGCTTAGGCTGGCTTATGTGGTTAGGGCCCTCCCGTGGGGATACCGGGGGGTCTTTCAGCAGAAATAGTTCCCCCTTCTTCTGGAAGTTCTATGCTAGTAACTTCCCCTACTCTATCACTCTCTTTGACTCTGCCTTTTCTCTTCTTTTTGCTTTCTGGCGTCTACTTCTTTCTGCCTTATTGGTCCATTCTCCTGCTTTTTTTCTATAAAACCCTTCCACGTTTTTCCTTTTTACAATTTATGACATGCCAGTTTTTTTATATATTGTACACTGGCGTCCACACGTGAGACTTTGCGCACTTTTAGCTTACTAGTATGTATTTGTTATCCTTTTTTTTACTGTTTTTTTTTAACCTGGATCCGTTATAAGTAGAGTAGAGTGGCTAAACGTTTCCAGCACTGTGTGGACTTATGTGCTATAGGGTGCAATAAGGGAGGTGTCATGTTATGAATTGTACTGTATGTTTTGTTTACAGGTTGAACGTTGGTAAGATACATTGATGAGTGCTTTGTAATTAGTGGTGGAACTTTACACGGTGACAGTCCTGAGATGACCATAGCTGTTGACGGGACTATAATGGAAACAAATAAATAATAAATGATCTAAGTTTGTGGATTGATATTTTTCTGCTCGTGTCTTTTTTAAACATAAGTTTGCAGTGCCATATATTTTTGGAAAGTGCCATAGGAGAAAGTGTCCGCCTTAATGTTTCAACCACTTGAACTGTTGAATCATTGTTTTCCCTGCGAACAGTTGTTTGTTTCAACTAGAAGCAATGATTAAATAAATGGTATGTTGTTTTCTGTTGAGGTTTTAGATGTTATTTTGGAACAATATATTTGGTGCATATTTCAAGCGCATCGAACAGTCGCACTGTCCACTCTGCAAAGTGTATGAGCCCCATGTGGCTCTTTTTATGCATCTTTATCTGCTTATACGTTTTTGTTGCAATGTTAAGTTTTCGTCTTTTAAAAAAATGTTAGATTCAGTCACTGGTATATAAAGGGAATGCTTTGTATGCTTGAGCACAGCTCAGATGGATTGTGATAAGCAATCTGTATAATTTCCCCCTGTTGAATGCAATCGTTGTGGGTCATGGCAAAAAGCCTAAATATACAAAGAGTGATTACTCCGCAGCTGACTGAAGCCGGTTTGTTTTACTCCCACTCTTCACCTACACTACAGGTGGGGATCATTGTGAACTCGCTCACCGCCTCTGTTGCCATACTTAACACTTCCCACCTTCCACCTTTTCACATTCCAGGTGGGAAGTGAGAAAGTTGACTTCATTCTTTGCAAGGTTGGTAGGCTGCGAAGAAATCACTCTTTGTGACATTTAGGCTTTTTGGTCATGGTTCTTTTTCTGAAATGTGACCTTTTTGTTTATTGGTGGTAACATCTTTAGCAAAAGTTTTGCGATTGGTTGGGGCATTAATATCAGACAGTTGGTCTTTTTGTCAATATGAAATCTGCTCTTTTATCTAGGAAATTCAGGGTCACAATTTTGTAATTGAAGTTGCTGTTGCCAGCTGCCTTGTGAGATAGTTTTGCTTTGATTTATAATTTAAAATAACCCCACCTGATTGGACGTCTGATTGTTCTAAAATCAGATTATTTGTGCCCCTTTTACCTAAAATAATCACCATAACCTTCCCACCCTTTTTTTGGTTGAGATCAATTAAAACATGAATTTATACAATATACTGGGATCAAGAGAAACAAATGGCAAAATCGATTCACCAACCTGGGGCAGTGGGTGGATGCCTCGTGCCTCCATACGGGGAGCTGGACAACCCCTCCCCCTCCACGGGTCTCTCCCCATGGGGATACCGGGGGGTCTGTTGTAAAAATAGTCCCTCCACCTTCTGGAAGTTCTGTGCTTGTAACTTCCTCTAATCTGCCACTCTCTTTGACTAAAATCTTCCAAATATTATTTCTCCTTTGAGCTCCTCCGAAATTGGAATGTGTCAGCTGTACGCAGCGGGGAGACCAGTGAAAACTGAAAACCGGGCACATGCGTACCTTACCCATTATGGCCATATGGCCTGGGAAGACAGAAGAAGAAGAACGTACACCAACCGAAAAATTCATGTAATAGGAACGCAATTTATTGTAAATTATTTCTTCATTTTGGATGGATCCAATTTATTATTTAAATGTTGCTTAAGGGGTTAAGGGGGATATTTTTTGTAAGCAAGCCGTACTCACTTTTTTCAACAATGATATGCTATACTTCTAAGCAAGTCTCTAAAGTATCTTTAGATTATATGTTTTGCAAGCAAGTTCTTTTGGAATTTCACCCCCAAAGGATAATTTCTGCATGCAAGTTCCACTATATATATATAATATTGCATTTAATGAAGAGATAATTTGTATGCTATTAGCTTGATATCATTTGCTTAGCTGTTATTCAACAAGATACAATCTTTTGTATACATTGTTTTATATAAGAATGATAAAAACATTGTTAGGGTTGTTTCATGGTCCTCCTTAACCTTGAAGTGGATCTTGCAATCAGCTGGACATTGGTAAAGAACTGCTAAGGATGGATATAAATTAAAATTGATCTATTGACTTGATGTTGGTTAGTGATTCAAAAGAATTTGCTATAGGCATGAACTATTACTGGACTAACAATGGGTGGGTAGTAATGACATTTTGGGTATGACTTTTTTTGTCTTGATCGGTTCCAAGCATAATAAGGTATTGTTTTCTGTTTTTATTGTATTGATTTCCTTTTTGATAGAAAAAGAAATCTGCCCCTCCCGCTTTTAATTATTTTATTTTATTTTATTAAAGACACCCAAAAGTCAAACTGTGTGTGTATGTGACATTCGTCGTCTCCGATGTGTGCATGTGATGTGATAATAGATTGGTTGGTTTTTTTGGGACTTTTTATTTTGTCAGTAACTTGAGGATTATAATTTGATTTATTCAAATCATATGACATTTCACGACAGTAAAGATACATTTGTGGATGCAACCAATGTATGTTTGTCTGTCGTTTCCAACTACACTGCCAGATAGGAGAGGGGACATGCTATTCCGGCAGGCTGGGCTGGAATTTGTTTATAGCAGAGAAGCCTTGCTCAGGGTACATCTCCACTCTCTCGGCCAAAAGCATTTGAGGACAGCTGGCGTTGGGGAAGGTCCCCAAAGGCAACCAATCCCACTGACTGCAGCACTAGAGCCGGTGCAAATGCCCCCTAGTTAGAGAGTCGTAGTCTTCCACAACAGACTAAGCTGTACCATGATATTCCAACATTGTTGTTGTTGTTTGTTGATGTACCCTGGCTAAAAGACTCCAGGGATCATCCTAACAGCCGAAGCACTTGAACACTGTGGTACAAATGCATCAGCTAGGGATGAGAACATTACGTGTGTGACCGTTTTTTGATTACTCCGCCACGTGGGCAGCCACACTCCGACTTCGGGGGATTCCAATACCGTTGAAAATAATTTAATGTACAGCTCTCATGTAGTATTGCCCCCTGCTGCTGGCCAATGTCAACCTTGAACCAGTGATAAAAGCCATTTGAGTAAAGGACCAGAATACTTCCATTTTGATTAGTGCAAAAGACAACTACACTAAGTTGAAGGGAAATAGAGCAATTGCAACAACAACATTTACTACTACTACTACTACTACTACTCTACTACTACTACTACTACTACTACTACTACTACTTCTACTACTACTACTACTACTACTACTTCTACTACTACAACAACTACTACTACTACTACTACAGA
The DNA here is from genome assembly GCA_017654935.2 of Phymorhynchus buccinoides. Taxonomy (NCBI): domain Eukaryota; kingdom Metazoa; phylum Mollusca; class Gastropoda; order Neogastropoda; family Raphitomidae; genus Phymorhynchus; species Phymorhynchus buccinoides. The sequence continues at coordinate 14,059 of JAGGCT020000931.1, forward strand.
TAGAATATGCAAACTCATTCTCTTTTCACATATTACTTTCTAATAGTTGTTACTTGTACATAGATACTTTAATCACCAACTCACATACAATTATACTCATGGAGCCTTTTGTATTGGTGCTATGATGATGATGATGTAGAATGCTTTATGATTTTTTTTGCGTGTAGTGATAATGATGATTAGATGAGGATGATGGTGGTGATAATGACGAGGAGATGATGATAATATGAATGAACAATATCAACAATTTTCGGAAATAGTTCTAATTTTGCCCAAGTGCACTTGCTTTTACTCTAGTTCATAGTCTTGTGCATGTTGTACCCTAACCTTTACATGTTATACACACATTCATAATTCATCACCAAGGGACGTGCTTGCGTGTGTGCGTGCGTGTATGTAGGGGCACCAAACACCTGAAAGAGGGCCCTGTCCATCGCCAGGAAAACGATGAAGAAGGTTCATAGTGCGGTAGTCTGCGCCTGCATGTGTGTGCCTACATACACGCATGTTTTGTTTGTGTGAGTGTTTTCATGCATGCATGAGTTCACATGTACCTGAACATACACATACATCTGTACACAATAAGCAGGGTAGTAACAAAAAGGAGAAACGGGAGGAAACGTCTGGATGAAAAATACATACACCACTTCTGAATTTGGGTCTTCTCCATCATTTTGAGTAAAACAAGCATAGCAACCGTAACAAAACAAAAAAATAAAAATCTTCCAGTGACATCACAGAATAGTCTAAAAACCGGAAGAAGCTCCATTTTGGCGGTGCAGAGGGTGAAAACGCAATTCCTTACAGGCGTTTAACCCTTTCAACGCTAGCCATTCCTCTGCCAAAATTTACCATTATTTAAGCTTACCCAGATACAGAACAGATTTTGTCTGCAATATTGGGGATTCCTCTATGACATGCATAAACTAGGGCCTGTCATTACTTCCCAAAATTAAGAACATAAGGTCATTGGTCAGCAGACCCTCATTTGATGCCTTTTAGTGACATGGGTGTTAAATCATTGTGGTGCCAAGAGGTGACAGTGGCGATGAAAGGGTTTAACTTAAACCTTTAAAAAAAGAAAAAAGATATTGCAGTTGAATTCTGTTACAGTGCGGTGGAAGTCACACTTAAGCTGACCTTTCCAAACAGTTAAAGACGAGGTTTATACTCCTGATTCAGAATGAGTGAAGGCCTTAATCCAAATGGGTGAACAGCGAGAGTGTGGTTGGGATGGGATGATCTTGATGGTGATAGGAAGGGTGCAGGTAGGTGGTGGCGATGGCAGTGATGATGGTGGTGGTGGTGGATGATGAATGGGATGGAAGGCATTTGAGCCGATGGATGGTGAGATGATGGTAGCGGGAATGAACTCAACGGGAGGCAATCCAGATGGTAGAGCAGCTCCAAAGTAATGTGTACGCCTTGTAAGCAACAAACCAGGGTTCATTTCTCGGTCGTAGCAGAAAGTTTCCTTCCTGCTCAATCTCCCCTGGACCTGTGTCGCCTCGCGGTCTGAGCGCTATGTCTTTCGGATGAGACAACAACAACCAAAGCCCTGTGTGCCGACGCAGTTTGGACACGTTGAAAAAACACAGTAGCACCCACTTCCACTTCAGGTACACACGAAAAAAACCCGTATGCAAAAACAAAACAAAAAAACATCTGGTGCACTGTACTAGCGTCGACGCTCTCTCCTGCTGAAAGCAGTCCGAATTTCACAGACGAGAAAGGTAATACAATACAACACAATACAATACAATGCAATGCTGTTAAAATGTATTCAGTTAATATGCAGATTTAAATGAATAAAACACAGATGCTTTAGTAGTCATCAGTGAATGAAGCCAAACCTAACTTGTGACAAAAATCAAAAAACAGGTAAAGGTCAAGATGTGCCACCCCCCCTCGGTTAATTGTAGTTTCCGTTTTTGCCTTTCTTACCATACATAAAGCTGTATTTTAGGAACATTTTTAGCTAATAACCTTTTTGGAATACTAACCCTACCCTAACCCTAACCCTAACCCCCCCCCCCCCCCCCCTATAAGACGGAAAAACGCAACGAACCACAACTGTGACAAATCGCGGTGTACTGCAGTACATAGTGGGGGGGGGGGGGGTAGGGTTAGGTTTAGGGATAGGGTTAGTATTCCAAAAAGGTTATTAGCTAAACATGTTCCTAAAATACAGCTTTATGTATGGTAAGAAAGGCAAAAACGGAAACTACAATTAACCGAGAAATGCAATTTACCTTTACTCAAAAACATATTTAGAGGGCAAAAGGCTAAACAAAATAGCCTATTTATGCTATGCTAATGCAATACAATATAGTAGATCAGGGCGGGGGAAGGGGGCCGAGGGGGGGGGGGGGGGGGGGGGGGGGGCAGAAGAACCGACAGGGAGTGGGATGTGATCCATTCATCCTTGCTGGGGGCGGTGTGTTGGGGCTCATCTCATCCTTCAATGACTCCCATCAGACTCTGGTGATGTTGGTGGAGGAGGCGTGACAGCATTCGTCCGTTCGTGACATGATGCTGCTGTAGCGGCACTTCTTCTTCGGCCGCAGGCACAGACTGAGGAAGCCTGGTTGGTGAGGAAGAGTAATAATAAAGAAAAAAATTCAAAAGCGTTAAATAAAAATAACGCACAGCCGCCGTTCCCATTCCAATGTAGGCCTACTCCCGTTCTGTAAGAATTGGGAGTACAAAAATCAAACAACTGACAAACATGATACCCCCAGTCCCCCTGCCCCCAGAACAACAACACAGAAGATCAGTAAAAAAAAAAAAGAAGAAGAAGAAAGAATCCACACCGGATGATAACAACAGTGCATACACAAACTCAGCGCATACAAAGAACGAAAAGATAATCAGAGGGAATATTAGGCAAAAAGCTTAGTATAGATTTTTTTTTACTGAGTGTCTTTAGAATAGGTGCTCTCCCCTAGTTTTCGTCGATAAATTGCCACAAAAGTGTCCCTTTCGACTAACCCACAGAAACAGAAACAGAAAACTACTCGCACACACACATACTAACACGCGCGCGCGCGCGCGCACGCACGCACACACACACACACACACACACACACACACACACACACACACACACGTAGTTCAAGTTGTCATTGATTCTCATGATAATTCAACAACAACAACAAATATTTCTTCATCTACTATCAGGAAGTCGCACTGGAACATACATGACCAAGTGCCGTGTCCTACGTATAGTACCTTTCTGGAAGTTGTCGTTGAAGCCCGCATAGATGACAGGGTTGATGGCGCTGTTCAGATGCGCCAGGTAGCGGGCGAAGTAGCTGAAATGCTCGTACCACCTCGGAAGCTGTCGACACAATATTATACAGGCATTATTCGCCGATCCAATGATTCGAATGTCTAAAATTGGAGAAGGGAGAGAGTTTTTCTGGGATGTGTTATTTTCTCTAGCTTTGGAAAAACTAGTTTAGAACACCCACCCACCCCATCACATTTTGGCACTGAAAATGTTCACTGAGAAGCAACTATCTGCCGTTCTCAGGAAAGGGATAGGGTAAGGACCAGCCTAGGGTTATTGTCATGAAACTGAAAGAACCAGACTTTGAGATTGAGAGTCGTAAACATGAGGGTAGTGGGGGTTTCTAAACTACAACTTAGCCCTGCGCTTCCTCGTCCTGGACAGAGGTTCTGAGTGGCATCCCCCAGGGCAGCGTCTTGGGCCCTTTTCTTTTCATCTGTTATGTCAATGACATGCCGGAGATTGTGGAGGGTCTCATCCGACTGTTTGCAGACGATGCTAAATTAATTGCCTGCGCCAACTCCCAGGAAGACAGAGAAGCGCTTCAAAAGGACCTCAATGCTTTACAAGACTGGTCAAAGAAATGGCAACTCCGTTTTAACGCAGACAAATGTAAAGTAATGCATTTGGAAACAAAAAACCAGCACTTTGAGTATACCATGACCAGCAACGGTGGGGAAGTAAAGTCTTTACAGTGTAGACAGCGAGGAAATCCTCCCGTCAAGAACTGAATCACGCACAAGAGGACATTCTCTTAAAGTCAGAAAACAAGCGTCCCATCTGGACATTAGAAAGCACTACTTTGGGCTGAGAGTGGTCACAGCCTGGAATAATCTGCCAGATCAAATAGCCAATGCACCATCTTTAAATGCATCTAAGGGCAGGCTAGACAGGCATTACATAAATTTCCAGCATAGCCTAGAGCCACCATCCACCCTCAGACAAGAGGCTCCCAGAATGTGGAGCGACTCGACCAACGAAGGTGACGAATGTATAGACCCGCTACAGGCTGCTAGCCTTCCAGCGGAAAGGAACCTGTGAGTGTGTGTGAGTGTGTGTGTGTGTGTGTGTGTGTGTGTGTGTGTGTGTGTGTGTGTGTGTGTGGGGGGGGGGGGGGGGGTGTGTGTGTGTGTGTGTGTGTGTGTGTGTGTGTGTGTGTGTGTGGTGTGTGTGTGTGTGTGCGTGTGCGTGTGCGTGTGTGTGTTGTGTGTGTGTGTGTGTGTGTGTGTGTGTGTGTGTGTGTGTGTGTGCGTGTGCGTGCGTGTGTGTATGTGTCTTTGTGTGTGTGTGTGTGTGTGTGTGTCTGTGTGTGTGTGTGTGTGTGTGTGTGCGTGCGTGCGCGTGCGTGCGCGTGCGTGTGTGTGTGTGTGTTTGTGTGTGTGTGTGTGTGTGCGTGCGCGCGCGTGCGTGTGTCTGTTCGTGTGTGTGCTTGTGTCTGTGTGTGTGTGTGTGTGTGTGTGTGCGTGCGTGCGTGCGTGTGTGTGTGTGTGTGTGTGTGTGTCTGTGTGTGTGTGCGTGTGTGTGTGTGTGTGTCTATCTGTGTGTGTGTGTGTGTGTGCTTGTGTGTGTGTGTGTGTGTGTGTGTGTGTGTGTGTGTGTGTGCGTGCACGCGTGTGTGTGTGTGAGTGTGTGTGTGTGTGTGTGTGTGTGTGTGTGTGTGTGTGTGTGTGTGTGTGTGTGCGTGCGTGCGTGCGTGCGCGCGCGTGCGCGTGTGCGCGCGTGCGTGTGCGGTGTGTGTGTGAGCGTGCGGTGTGTGTGTGTGCGTGCGTGCGGTGTGAGTCACAGTGCGTGCGTGTGTGTGTCTGTGTGTCAGTGAAGAAGAAAGAAGAAGAAGAAGCCTAATAGTATTAGGGGAAGACGGGGTAAAAAGCGCATGGGCGGGTAAGAAGCCCACCCCAATTATCTCATGAAATGAAGCAAATTTCAGTCTCATTTTGCCCATGAGACGAGCGTTAATGTCTAGCATTTGTCTCATGGGCAAATTTGACTGAAATTTTCTTTATTTCATGAGATAATTGGGGTGGGCTTCTTACCCGCCCATGCGCTTTTTACCCCGTCTTCCCCTAGTAATACCTTTAAAGACAAAGGTCAAAGCACCCAATGAATATTCTTAAAAACTCGCAGATGTCGACAGTTAGTAGGGAAAGTCTTTGGTAATCTCCCCTAGATCTCTTTGAATAAAACGAAAGCCTTTGATTCATATAGATTTTGATAAAAGCACAATACGAACTTAAGGTATTTACTTCTAAAGCCCCTTTAGACTGGGGAGCAAGTGTCTTCTCTGTTCTTTGGCTTTCCAGAGGACAAGAAAAAAACAAACCTAGGGGAAGACGGGGTAAAAAGCGCATGGGCGGGTAAGAAGCCCACCCCAATTATCTCATGAAATGAAGCAAATTTCAGTCTCATTTTGCCCATGAGACGAGCGTTAATGTCTAGCATTCGTCTCATGGGCAAATTTGACTGAAATTTTCTTTATTTCATGAGATAATTGGGGTGGGCTTCTTATCCGCCCATGCGCTTTTTACCCCGTCTTCCCCAATGTTGATTTTTAAGCCTTCTATTTTAAGGTTCCACAAATTTTGAACAAAATTGTAACGAAAACAAAAACCCAACCTAAGACTACACGTCAATTTAAGATTTGATAAAGTTTTAAACAAATTTGTATCGGGAAAGGGAACCCTAAAAAACTTAGGCCAGTTTGAAATAAAGACAAGAAAGACAAAACACGACTGAACTTTTAACATTCCAAAACAGCACACTATTTTGACCCTTCTACTAGAAGTTCTAGTATTTTGAAGGGAAATCAGAGAGGGTTGTCATAGTACAAACATCTACGAAGTAAAGTGATAACTCACTTTTAGTTTGTTTATACTGATTTCTATCCACATATTAAACGACTTTCCACATTCAAGCCTTCAAACCAGCAAGATAGATAAACTCGAATGAATAAATCTTTCATTAAATGTCTTTTCACATCATCAATTGTGACATTTGACAGATAAACTCATGGTCTTCAAAACTGTAGGGGGAAGAAAAAACAAAACAAACAACAACCAATCATTGACAATTGAAAAAGCCACCATTTTGCTCAGTCAAAAGACAGCTTTTATTTTTCCGCACCAGATTGCTAAAACCATAAAGGGTTAACTGTACCTGCTTGGAGCGGTTGGGTGCTAAGATCCTAAAGGGTTAACTGTACCTGCTTGGAGCGGTTGGGTGCTAAGATCCTAAAGGGTTAACTGTACCTGCTTGGAGCGGTTGGGTGCTAAGATCCTAAAGGGTTAACTGTACCTGCTTGGAGCGGTTGGGTGCTAAGATCCTAAAGGGTTAACTGTACCTGCTTGGAGCAGGGTGCTAAGATCTAAAGGGTTAACTGTACCTGCTTGGAGCGGTTGGGTGCTAATATCCTAAAGGGTTAACTGTACCTGCTTGGAGCGGTTGGGTGCTAAGATCATAAAGCGTTACAGTTACCTGCTTGGAGCGGTAGGGTGCTAAGATTCTAAAGGGTTAACTGTACCTGCTTGGAGCGGTTGGGTGCTAAGATCCTAAAGGGTTAACTGTACCTGCTTGGAGCGGTTGGGTGCTAACATCCTAAAGGGTTAACTGTACCTGCTTGGAGCGGTTGGCCCTGAACTCGGAGTAGAGCAGGGAGACCATCTGAGGCAGCCAGCACACGATGAAGACCACCAGGATCAACACCAGCATCACGATGATCTGCAACACAGCACAGCACACGATGAACACCACCAGGATCAACACCAGCATCACGATGATCTGCAACACAGCACAGCACACGATGAACACCACCAGGATCAGCATCACGATGATCTGCAACACAACACAGCACACTATGAAGACCACCAGGATCAACACCAGCATCACGATGATCTGCAACACAGCACAGCACACGATGAACACCACCAGGATCAGCATCACGATGATCTGCAACACATCACAGCACACGATAAACACCACCAGGATCAATACCAGCATCACGATGATCTGCAACACAACACAGCACACGATGAAGACCACCAGGATCAACACCAGCATCACGATGATCTGCAACACATCACAGCACACGATGAACACCACCAGGACCAGCATCACGATGATCTGCAACACAACACAGCACACGATGAAGACCACCAGGATCAGCATCACGATGATCTGCAACACAGCACAGCACACGATGAAGACCACCAGGATCATCACGATGATCTGCAACACAGCACAGCACACGATGAAGACCACCAGGATCAGCATCACGATGATCTGCAACACAGCACAGCACACGATGAAGACCACCAGGATCAGCATCACGATGATCTGCAACACAGCACAGCACACGATGAAGACCACCAGGATCAGCATCACGATGATCTGCAACACAACACAGCACACGGCCATCAAGCATAAGTTATTTTAATATGTAACCCCGCAAGAAAAGCCTCAAAGTACAAACTAAACAGTAACAGGAAGGCCGATGGCGAATCTCAACAGAAAAGAATAAAACAAAGTACAGAAAAACGTGCGTTACGAACATAATTTGCAAGAAAACGACAGTTTTGCGCTCATTCCGTTTCTGGTATAAAAACTAATTCCCTGGCCGTTTTGTGCTCTATTTGACAGGTTTCACAAACAGAAACACTGTTACAAAATCCACCCTCCTGTCACATTCAAGGACGACGGATGCAAACCTAGGCCTTAATGTTCTCTTAATAATGCACAGGATGTCAATTTATTCTCCTACAAGAATTAAAGGCCCTAATATTTCCGAGTCACCAGCGATTCCGGATAATAAGCGCACAGTTCTCTCCCGAGAGAAAGGAAAACGCAGCTGGGTTTTGGATGCTATATTCCCTGTATGGATGCTTATTACTTGCCTTATATAATTTGCTCTTCCGGAGCCACACCGGTGTTACGAAAAATAACAAACCCCGTAGAGTAGTGAGACCATGGTCAATGGCTGGATATCAGTTGTCGCCATTTTCCTTTTTCAAGCCATGACCTAAGAGGGCTCAGCCGTCATCTTGGGATAAAGATGGCGCCGCATCCAATTAGTTCACTAGTTATATTTATTCCAAGATGGCGGCTATGACAACAGCTCATATCGAACTATAGACTCTGGAGTAAATAGATGCGGATAAGATGTTTCTGAAGGTTTAGAAATGCGTATGTAGGACTGTAGAAGTCTGACCCGGGTCAGCTTTCTCTGGAGAATATTGACCATGGCCTCCTTATTCCACGGGCATATAACGCACCTGTGATGGTGTGAGCGCCCTTTGGAAGCGCTGGGTTACCTGGGTCTATTAGTTATGAACTTTATCAAAGTATGAAAGCAGATTTGAAAAAAAAGACAATGAAAAAAATGGTCTTATATCCTGTCTCTTTCTGTCTCTCGCTGTCGTTCTGTCTTTCTATCTGTCCCTCTCTCTGTTTTTCTGTCCTTAAAAATGAACTAAGGATTCTGTAGTGGACCTAAGTTGTCATGATTGCTTCTCTTATCCTATTGTAATAACTGTTTCTTTTAATCCTTTGTCTTTATGCCTGTTTGCATGACCCTCGCCCCCTCCTCTCTCTCTCTCTCTCTCTCTCTCTCTCTCTCTCTCTCTCTCTCTCTCTCTCTCTCTCTCTCTCTCTCTCTCTCTCTCTCTCTCACTGCCATTAAAGGAACGGGTTAAAGGGACACCCTGACGGATGAGTTTTTGCAAGAAACAAGTCGAGATCACCAGAAAGACAGCCTTTTCAAGGATCGGAACACTCACTTTGCTCTGGTTTCCTATAAATCAAACCGTCAAAATGTCGATTCCTCATTTGCAGAGTTGCCGGAGAGAGAAGCCATTTTGGACGGGGTGGGTGGAGGACACTCAGAGTGGTTGAAGCTTTTTCTTTTTTGTAGTGCAGTAAAAAAAAAATTTGAGCTATTTCCTATGTTGTGAGCGAAACTCCTTTTGGTAAACTGTAAATAAAAAGGCTTGTATTGTGGACATTTTGTGATTTGGTCTAAGCGACTCAGGCGGCCATTAGAAAGAATCTTTCACTGAACGAATTTGACTTTCAGCACCTCCGCTAAGGAGGAATCGCCGATTTGACGGTTTGATTTCCAGGAAACCAGAGCAAAGTGAGTGTTGCGATCTTTGTAGCGGGTGTTTTTGCTGGTGATCTCGACGTGTTTCTTGCAAGAACTCATCCATCAGGGTGCCCCTTTAAGGATTTTGGAGTTTAGTGCTGTAAAATACTGTGGCATTTGTCATTGTTCTTTTTACCCTTTAAGTCCTGCTGCTGGTCTGTAGACCCTATAGTACTTCTACCCCCCCCCTCCCCTCTCTCTCCAACCCATCTTTCTTTTCCCCATTATCTTAAAGCATGGGAGAGCAGAACAGTACAGTTAGAGATGGGTCTCATTGTGTATGTAGGGCTGTTAGTGCCCCAACAGACAGAAAGTCCTTGAGAGAGAGAGAGAGAGAGAGAGAGAGAGAGAGAGAGAGAGAGAGAGAGAGAGAGAGAGAGAGAGAGAGAGAGAGAGAGAGAGAGAGAGATCATTCCTAGACCACAGCCGAACTGACGCCACCAAACCATCTCTCTCTATCTCTCTATGTTTCTATCTCTCTGTGTCTGTCTGTCTGTCTGTCTCTGTCGACTCTCTCTCTCTCTCTCTCTCTCTCTCTCTCTCTCTCTCTCTCTCTCTCTCTCTCTCTCTCTCTCTCTCTCTCTCTCTCTCTCTCTCTCTCTCTCTCTCTCTCTCTCTCTCTCTCTCTCTCTCTCTCTCTCTCTCTCTCTCTGAGAGTCAGTAATAAAGCTTTTGCCTTGCGAAAAGAATGTATAAATGTATGCTGAGCGTCTGTGTTTGTGTTGTGTTTATACGTTTTGTGCAGTTAGGTTGTTGCTCATACTATAATAATACTCTAACAATTAAAAGAAAATGACGTTGACCGTGACTCTGAGTCAATAAAAACAAAGTATTTTACAAAAAGGATAATTATACCGATCTTCAAGTAGTGCTATAGAGGCCTGGAAGCGTGCGCTATAAAACAATGTCTTGACATATCATTTGCGTATATTAACCCATAGGCTTAGTGTAAACGCGTTTAAGAATACACCGTTGCTATTAGAAACTTGACGTCACAGTTATTTATCTTGACATATCATTATCATTCTCACACATCAAGGTACACTCGCATGCGACTATCTGCAGTACTCAAGCCATATTTTCTTTATTTGCATCAAGTGACGTTTAGTAAAACAAAAAGCCCAAACATACTCCTAACCCTATGCCTTAACCCGATAAATGCAAAAGGTTGTTTCTGATGAACATTTTACATTGACAAAAAAATTGTGAAGAGTAACTTTTAGTGAAATTGCAAATGATAAAAATAGCGACTAACAACCACATACTCAAGTTAGTGTCACTGCAAATAGCGCCTTCTGAGCAGGACACCAAAAAACGTCATCTTAGTGAACTTACGCAATCACTGAAATTACGTCATCATTGAAAGTTCGTCATTGGCGAAATGACAATAACTATGGCCTGTGATTGCAGTGTAAAAAGAATATGTCATTGTAAAGGCTATTTTTTTATACAGCAAATTCCAGTAGGTTCATGTTTCGATTAATAATCAGTTTCCTTTCATAATGTATCAATGTGCA
>JAGGCT020000932.1:5000-10000 GCA_017654935.2 Phymorhynchus buccinoides
TCGCAGAGAAATCTTCCCTGACTACATAATTATGCATTATTCAGATATTTACAAACTGAGAACTATAATTATATATTTTCACATCCATTCGACAATAATAATGTCATGTTGTTCAATGAAGGCCATCTCAAGAATGTACGAGGTTTTAATTGAGCACGCAAAGCAGTGTATCTTAGACAAACTAATATGAAATGAAGTTTGAGAGACAGAGAGAGAGAGAGAGAGAGAGAGAGAGAGAGAGAGAGAGAGAGAGAGAGAGAGAGAGAGAGAGAGAGAGAGAGAGAGAGAGAGAGAGAGAGAGAGAGAGAGAGACTCATTATTTATAGTTAAGCATGCATGCATATCTGTGTGTGTGTGCCTGTGTGTGCGTGTATGTGTGTGTGTGTGTGTATGCCTGTGTGTGTGTGTATATGTGTGTGTGTGTGTGTGTGTGTGTGTGTGTGTGTGTGTGTGTGTGTGTGTGTGTGTGTGTGTGTGTGTGTGTGTGTGTGTGTGTGTGTGTGTGTGTGTGTGCTAAAGATGAGAGACTACTAACCGATACATTATGCATGCATGGCAGACGATGGGAATAAGCTGCAGTAAAGTAGGATGCAGTTGCCCAACTCCTTCACCCATAGCCTTCCTTACCATTCTCGTAATCTTTCTTTCACAGACAACCTAGCACACAATAAAACAGGAGAGAGAGTGTGTGAACTAATAGTGAGAGAGAGAGAGGGGGGGGGGGGAGAAACTGAGAGAGAGAGAGAGAGAGACGGTTACCATCTTCCCAAATCAAGAGAGACAGATAGACAGACAGACAAATGGACGGACAGACAGACACAAAGACAGACAGACAGACAGAGACTAACCTCTTTAAAGGTCAACATCATGACAGACATCTCTCTCTCTCTCTCTCTCTCTCTCTCTCTCTCTCTCTCTCTCTCTCTCTCTCTCTCTCTCTCACACACACTCTCTCTCTCTCTCGCTGTCTCTCACCTCTTTAAAGGCGAGCATCATGACCGGTCCATGCATCCATGGGATGACGGGCCGCGTGGTGCAGGGTATGCCCTGAGTCAGGTTCCTGTTGTACACCACGCCTCGTCTGAACGTGGACAGGAACACCGTGTGCTGCCTCTGCACCATGTTGTCCAGGACACGACGAACTGCCTCCAGAGCGTCCACTGACAGGGCTGCTGATAGCTGTGAGGGAAATAAAGAAGAAGACAATGAGGAGGAGGAGAGGAGGAGGAAGAGGAGGAGGAGGAGGAGGAGGAGGAGGAGGAGGAGGAGGAGGAGGAGGAGGAGGAGGAGGAGGAGGAGGAGGATATCTCTGAACTATGTTGTCCAGGACACGACGAACTGCCTCCAGAGCGTCCACTGACAGGGCTGCTGATAGCTGTGAGGGAAATAAAGAAGAAGACAATGAGGAGGAGGAGAGGAGGAGGAGGAGGAGGAGGAGGAGGAGGAGGAGGAAGAGGAGGAGGAGGAGGAGGAGGAGGAGGAGGAGGAGGAGGGAGGAGGAGGAGGAGGAGGAGGAGGATATATCTGAACTATGTTGTCCAGGACACGACGGATGCCTCCAGGGCGTCCACTGACAGGGCTGCTGGTAGCTGTGAGGGACAGAAAGAAGAAGACAAGGAGGAGGAGGAGGAGGAGGAGGAGGAGGAGGAGGAGGAGGAGGAGGAGGAGGAGGAGGAGGAGGAGGATATCTCTGAACTATGTTGTCCAAGACACGACGAACTGCCTCCAGAGCGTCCACTGACAGGGCTGCTGATAGCTGTGAGGGAAATAAAGAAGAAGACAATGAGGAGGAGGAGGAGGAGGAGGAGGAGGAGGAGGAGGAGGAGGAGGAGGAGGAGGAGGAGGAGGAGGAGGAGGAGGAGGAGGAGGAGGAGGAGGAGGAGGAGGAGGATGCCTCTGAACCATGTTGTCCAGGACACGACGAAGTGCCTCCAGGGCGTCCACTGACAGGGCTGCTGATAGCTGTGATAGAGTCACAGAGACAGACAGGAACAATGGGTGATATACAGAAAAACAAAAAACATGATGGTGATGAGGATTGTGAGTATTATCTCTGCACCATGTCTCTGCACAGCGACTAGAGACACATTAAAAATAACAAAAAAAAAAGTAAATTTGAATAACTAGAGACAACGCAAAAAGGAAATAAATAAAAGAATGTTAGAAAGAAAGAAAGGAGGCACATAGACAGAAAACTGTATACATAGAGAGTAAGAGAAACACTCCAACCCCCGCCCCCCCCCTCCCAAAAAAGGGGGGAGAGAGAAAAAGTGAAAGAGCGAACACACAATAACTGACAGCACAACTAGAGACAAAAGGCAAAGGGGGAAGAGGAGGAGGTCAGAACAAGAAGTGAGTGGTCGCAGGCAAAGACAGGCAATAGCAACAGAGAAACAATTAGAAAACAAATAGAACATACAAAGACAGAACATTAAAAACAAGGTCACACTTCAAGGTCAAGGTCAGCATGGTGATAATTTATGCTCGGATGTTTTCTTCTCTAGGGTATACAGTACCACACACAATCTGAAGCGCTTCTGTCAAGTACAAATGTGTAAAATATGGTTTAAAACCCAATGTGTAGACCCCTACCACTTTCAAGGCCTACTGATCGCCCGGACCGTGACCTTGACCTTGATCGGTATGCCACCATCAGAACGGGCATAAGCCAAAGTACCTTCATGCCACATTTGAAGACTCTAACACTACCGGTGTGTGAGTTATGGCCCCTGAAAGATTTTCGGTTTTCAAGGTCGTACGCCAAGGTCAAGGTCACGACGGCAAAATGGTTTGCGCGGATGCCTTCCTCTCATGGTGACACACCAGCACACAAAACTTTGACGTGATTCTGTCAACCCGTTCGAAAGATATCCTTGGGAAAGACAGAAGGAGAAAAAATGACCCTCCGATTTTCAGGCTCCAGCGATCTTTTTTACCTTGACCTTGACCTTGATCGGTATGCCATCATCAGAACGAGCATAAGCCAAACCACCTTCATACCAAGTTTCAACATCCTATGTTGATCGGTGCCCGAGATATGGCTAAAAATAGATTTTCGGTTTTCAAGGTCGTACGTCAAGGTCAAAACCACGACGGCAAAATGGTTTGAGCCGATCTCTTCCTATTAAGGAGGCACACCTTCACACAAAATTTGACGCGATTCGGTCAAGCGGTTCGGGAGATATCCTTGGGACAGACAGAAGAAAAAAAAAAAGAAGAAAAAAAAAGAAGAAAAAAACCCAGACAAACCAGCCCATCGCAAAGTCCGTTCACCTTCGGTGACGGACAACAACAACAAAGTAAATTTAAAGAACTAGAGACAACGCAAAAAGGAAAGACAATTAATAAAAGAATGTTAGAAAGAAAGAAAGAAAGACAGGCAATAAGGACAGTAACCACCCCATCCATTTACAACATTGCATTGCTAAAAGCAGGGGAGCGTTTATAAAATAACCTGGAAAAGAAAAGGGTGCGTGTATTTGGGTGGAAAAGAACAGAAACCAGGAGACCAAAAGAGAAACCAAACCCGAAACACCAAACTGTGGAAAGAAACCAAACCCGAAACACCAAACTGTGGAGAGAAACCAAACCCGAAACACCAAACTGTGGAGAGAAACCAAACCCGAAACACCAAACTGTGGAAAGAAACCAAACCCGAAACACCAAACTGTGGAGAGAAACCAAACCCGAAACACCAAACTGTGGAGAGAAACCAAACCCGAAACACCAAACTGTGGAGAGAAACCAAACCCGAAACACCAAACTGTGGAGATAAACCAAACCCGAAACACCAAACTGTGGAAAGAAACCAAACCCGAAACACCAAACTGTGGAGAGAAACCAAACCCGAAACACCAAACTGTGGAGAGAAACCAAACCCAAAACACCAAACTGTGGAGAGAAACCAAACCCGAAACACCAAACTGTGGAGAGAAACCAAACCCGAAACACCAAACTGTGGAGAGAAACCAAACCCGAAACACCAAACTGTGGAGAGGAAACCAAACCCGAAACACCAAACTGTGGAGAGGAAACGAATCACGTGACAAGCACAGCTAGAGTTTGCAGAAATGCAGCATTAATTAACCACTGACACGAATAACAGACAAGATAGACAATTACTGTCTGTGGAACTTTAACGACATTGTCTTCTTCTACCACCAGAACACCCCGAATAACAGACAAGATAGACAATTACTGTCTGTGGAACTTTAACGACATTGTCTTCTTCTACCACCAGAACACCCCGAATAACAGACAAGATAGACAATTAGTCTGTGGAACTTTAACGACATTGTCTTCTTCTACCACCAGAACACCCCGAATAACAAAACAACAATACAAAGAAATGGCACATTTTGTCGTCATACTAAACTCAAATTAACAGTGTCCTCTTTTGTATATCCTTTATTATTTTAACCAAACATCCCTACACAGTTGAAGTAATTTACCACGGAGGATTGTCCTCATAGTGTGCTTGACTGTTTGTGCGAATGTCAACGCTACGTGGAGAGTAGAGTATGCAAACAATAATCAGCCACAATTTGGTTTGAAAAGCACCATTTGCACGACAATGTAAGCTTAAGCCAGTGTACAGTTTAAAATGTGTTTAGTTATTTTACTTATTCATTTATCGGTTAATTTATTGATATACTAGGAAAGACACAGCATTCTGTTTTGGTGAATGCTCCAATGCTGTAAGCACTGTTTCTACTAGACTCAGCAACAGCCATGCACAGACATACTAGGAAGGACACAGCATTCTGTTTTGGTGAATGCTCCAATGCTGTAAGCACTGTTTCTACTAGACTCAGCAACAGCCATGCACAGACATACTAGGAAGGACACAGCATTCTGTTTTGGTGAATGCTCCAATGCTGTAAGCACTGTTTCTACTAGACTCAGCAACAGCCATGCACAGACATACTAGGAAGGACACAGCATTCTGTTTTGGTGAATGCTCCAATGCTGTAAGCACTGTTTCTACTAGACTCAGCAAC
>JAGGCT020000932.1:15000-25000 GCA_017654935.2 Phymorhynchus buccinoides
TGACCGAGCTTGCTGGGTCCCTTAATCAAATTAGAAAAACTAATAAAGCTACAGGAGGTGATCCCATCTCCTACAAAATACTCAAAAAATTGCCCCCTTCTTTTCACGAGATTTTATTACAATTCTACGCCAGATGTTGGGAGGGGGGGGAGGTGCCTAGCGCGTGGAAAGAGGCACAAGTGGTGGGGGTCCTGAAGCCCGGAAAACCGGCTAGGGACCCCAAAAGTTACCGCCCCATCTCCCTCACCCCACATATTGGCAAGTTATACGAAAGAATCGTAAAAAATAGACTAGAATACTTTTTGGAAAAAAATAATATTATCCCCACTATCCAGGCAGGTTTTCGTAAACATAGGTCCTGCATGGAACAAATTGTAAGATTAACCTCCCATGTCAGAAAAGCATTAGCAAGACGCAGGAAAGTCTTTGCCACCTTTTTTGACATAAAAGGGGCATACGACTCCGTCTGGCATGGGAGACTACTCGAAAAAATCAGCAGGCTCGGAATTGAGGGCAACACCTATAATTTTATCCATTCTTTTTTACAAAACAGAAGTTTCAGAGTAAGGGTGGGCCAGTCTCTCTCTGCCAAGCACCAAATGGATATGGGAGTCCCCCAGGGCAGCATAATTGCTCCGACCCTTTTCAACATCATGTTGCATGATATTTCACAAGTTAAATTTGAAGGCTGTAAGATAGCACTGTATGCAGATGATATAGCTATCTGGTCTCCTCCCACAGCACGAGGAGTCAAATATAATCTTGACCCCGAAATGGGAGTCCACCAACATAACACTAACTTAGTAATTCACTATTTGAAGTTTAATGGTTTCACGATTTCTCCGCAAAAATGTGAATTTATGGTTTTTTCAACTAACACAGTAAAACACAACAATTATAAGATTAAAATCCTAGACCAAATTAAAACTCCATCTCTCTATGTTAAATTTCTGGGAGTCCACCTTACAAGAGATCTTTCATGGACCCACCACATTACTCATTTAGCAAATAAAGCAATTAAAGCCCTGAACTTAATAAAAGTACTAACTAGACAGAAGTGGGCTCGGGACCCTAAATTCATTACCTATTTAGTGAAGACCTTGGTCAGAAGCCGTCTAACATACGGCATGGAAACGTTTTATAATTTAACCCCATCCAACCTAAAAACACTACAATCTATTGAACTTAAAGCCTTAAAGATTGCCCTGGGCCTCCCGCCTTTTGCCGTGAATTTTCTTGTATATAGAGACATAGGCTGGCTCCCCTTACATCATCTAATAAAATTAAACTGTGCTACTTTCTTAACCAGACTTCATAGCACTAATAATTTTACAAAAGAAAACTTTTTAACACAATTTTCAGATCCGTACTTTGCCACATCTACGAAATTTGTACAGAAGTTTATTAACATATATGACTTTGCCCAAAAAACATTTGAAAACGCGGGCATATCATTAGAGAATATAGTCTTTTATCCAAAGCATATAGTGCCACAGTGGGATTGGGACCCCCCCGAGTTTGATACAGTATTACATCAAGAATTTAACAAAGATGAACAAATAAACCAATTAACAGTTGCTGCAAAACAAAAAATTTATAATTATCAACATCAACTCTGTATCTATACAGATGGCTCTAAAATAAATGATAATAAAATAGGTTGTGCCTTTGTCATACCTAGTCTTAAGATATTTAAAAATTTCCAATTAAATGAAAACATCTCTATTTTTTCAGCAGAACTTTGGGCCATCTTAGAAGCACTATCATATATTAATTATCTACCAAACCCTCCATTTCAAATAGCCATTTTTTCAGATTCTCTTTCATCCATCTTTGCACTTCAAGGGGACAGCCACGACCGCCTTGAAATTAAAAACGAAATAAAAAAACTTATACACCACCTGCACCTTAGAGGAACAAGGGTTACAATCATATGGATTCCCTCCCACTGTGGTATCATGGGAAATGATTTGGCTGATAGAGAGGCCAAGAGAGCCGCTACACATATGTCCGGCTCTCCAGTAAACATAGGCTTAACAATTGGCGAAGCCAAATCTATTCTTAAAAAAACGGTGTTCCAGGAGTGGTCCAAAGAACTTGTAATATACACAAAGGCCCACTCCTGGGATCAAAAGATAGTTCAGGGGGGACTGTTCCTTACCGTACCTCATTACATATCTAAACTGATTTTTAGACTAAGAACAAATGCACATTTTTGTAAATTCAGTAACACCCCATGTAAATGTAACAAAACACTTAACTTAGAACACCTCTTTAACCCTTGCATTTATATCCATAAAGAGTTTGAGGAACTTTTCTGCCAATTAAAAACAGTTAAAATACCATTTACACAAAATTCAATATTAATAAACGGTGTCAAGGAATGGTCCCCCCTGGTGTGGTTTGCAGAAGCCATACGACGATCATTTCTAAAAGATCATTTCTAAAAATAAAAATATAAAAAATAAATAAAAATTTAATACATAAAAAGGCTGTTGGCTGCCATTCACTGCAGACTTCATGACCCAGTTAAACACGTTTCATCCGCCATTTTGTGACGGGTGTCCTCATAGAGGGTCGGAAAGGATCGCCCATCTCGACCCACTTTTGTTTTGTTAGCAACCCATTCCCAATGGCTGTCTGGCCTGCTCATTTTATAAATAGTCATTTCTATATTTTTCTTTAATTAAAAGGGGACTCTGTGGGTGGGTCGGACCGGTTCCCCTTTCCTCTTGTGGAGATGGGTGCTGTGTTCGACCCACCTATGGACTCTTTAGTAGTTGCATAGCTCTGTCTCCCCTCCCCTCTTTTTTGAGAGGGGGGGGGGGTTTCAGTGGCTGGATGCCTCGGGCCTGCGACAGACAAGTTCCCTTGCCGGCCCGAGACACCCACGGGCGTCCGCCCTTATTGGCGTACGCCCGAAGCATCGACCCTATCCGAAGGGAATCTTTAACCTGTCCAAATACACAAATAAACAAAACTATATTTTATATAAACATATTTTGGTGGGGGTGGGGTCTTCCCGGGGGGCGTCCTGGCCGCCCTCACACACTCCCCGTCCCACTTCCCCTCCCTGTCACGCCGTTTTATTTCCATGTGTGCTAGTAAGGCCGTAGTGGCCTCTTTTGGGCCCACCCCGTTTTAATCTCCCTTCTCCTCAGTGTGTTCGCGCTCGGGGCTCCCCCCGTGACCGCCTCGGTAGTAGTCACGCTTCGCGTTGCAGCCCCTCCACACTTCGGTGCACGGACTGCACAAGCTACACCTCCCCTCTGCACGGGGTGGGGAGGAGGGGTCCCTCTCCCTCCCTCCCCCTACCCCCTGTATTGGAAGAATCCCTCGCCACCCCCTCCATCTTCACCTTTACTATTATTATTATTTTACTATAGAAAAATTCATTGCTCTGGCTCCCATACAAAATCTTAACAATTTAAAGTCTATATAAAATAACACCATGACAACGAAGGCGGGGGGGTGTTTTGTAGCCACCCCCCTTTGGGAATTCATGAAGTATAATTACAAACAAACACAAGTTGCGTGGCCGTCGCCGCCTATCAAATCCAGACTTAAACATTATTTACCTTACATGAATAATCTTCATTGTTCGAATGGGAACATATAAATCTTTATCGGACATCATATCGCCGGCCGGGGATCTCTCCCGCGATGCAGCTTGTGTCTGCGCGCGCAAATGCATTTACATTTTAATTGATAGATACCTCCTTATACTCATATATTAAAATATAAAGTGACATACAAGAATTTTACTATAACTTTTAAAACATATAACATTATAAACCATGGTTAAACTTTTAACATACTTTTATTATATATTTTATCTTAAACACAGGGTTGTCTCCCCTCATAATAAAGTAGGGTTAAAAATTAACCCCTTTTAATATTAGATTTTATTTAAATGTTAAAAACTTTAAAGATAGAGCATGGTGCCCTCTTACAAAATCTAAATGTATATATAGGATTTACATAGGAGACTCGGCTGGGATCAACTTAAGATTAATTCTGCCCTGAGTTGAGGCCCCCCTCTCGGGGAGGCGCCCCCGCCGCTGGTAGTTGACGCGAGGATGTCTCGCGTATCCTCCGGCGGTGGGGGTGGCTCCCCCGGATGGTTGAGGACCCCCGGGTAGTTGGCCCCTCCCCCTCTTTCCCCCCTCCCAAAAACCCGTGAGATGGCCTCCCCCTTGGTGGGGAGGGCCCGCCGCGGGTTGTTGACGCGAGGATGGCTCGCGTATACCTCCCCCGGCTGGCCCTCCCCAACTCGGTGTGTTGAGACCCTCCGGGATCCCCCTTCTTTCCCACCCCTCCCTTATTATAGACCCCAGTCGAGTTTCAAAATCACCCTTTTTCTTTTCGTATAATCTAAATATTTTGTCCCCCTTTTTTTCAAAACAATTGCCGTAATAGGAGTTTTCTCCCCTGGCATTTTAATAAATTATATGTATATAACTCTTATCTCATGTACAGATAAATATAATATAGAATATAAAGAATGTAAATATAACTGAAATATATTACCAATGTATATAGAAACTAGATGTATGTAAATACTTTCTTTTAAAATAAATAAGGCCAGAAGTGGTTTTTATTAATAAATATAAAAACACGAAATTTTAAAAAAACTGTAGCCCTTGATTTTAATACAAATAGGGAGGGTTGTACTCGGGTCAGACAACAAATGAATTTTAATTTAACTTTTTATACATATATAGTTATTTAACAGGCATCTTCAGACATTACTAACTAATTTTAAAAATTCTTAACAGGATACTCCTCACAACACATGAAAATCTTGCGCTTTTAGAATCCTTCCCCTAAACCTTTTTATGTTTTGTCTTTGTTTTGTATACGTCTTCTTATGTTTATGTATTGTCTTTTGTTTATTTACAATTAACAAATGTCCCATATGTGCCTTCCCAGGTCGAGAGGACGTAAAATTCTAGACAAACCAAAAGTTGTCACACAAGATGCTGAAACGTAGCTAGAGCAACACTCACAACCAGTCATCATAAGCCCACTAGTAAGTATTATTGATGGCAGGTGATTGAGATCTGGTTTGTTTGACTCTAGTTTTGATCTAGATCCTATGTTCAATGATGAATAAGGAGTAGATAGATATGTTATAGAAAAGAAGTGGTAAACATTCTATTCTATTTATGTGCACTGATTATTTGTGTGTGTGTGTTTTTGACTTGAACACTTTTGGTACCAGAACCGGAGTTTATGCCTACTACCCCTTTTGTCTATTTTTAGTAGGAAACCTATGGGCCGCAATCTTGCACTATTTTTAGTAGGAAACCTATGGGCCGCAATCTTGCACTTTATGATACCATTCCTTTCCAGGTGTTGGATGGAGAGTGATGTTGTCTTGATCACCTTTTATGTTTTACTGATCTCAGTTTGTTAACTGAAATTCAGTTTATTTATTAACTACATGTAGTGCTATTGTACAAGGGAAGCCTTCAAGCCGGTTGGGATTCACTAATTCCCTGCCGACTGAAGCCCCTTGTCTCTAAGCCATAGAGATCTACATCCACCTTCTCCTGTGATTATCAGCAGGGCATCGTGGGCCGGACGATCATCCCGGACTCCACCAAGCACCAAGACGGGTCCGTCGCCAAGACAACCTGCACCCAGAATCCGCGAGGAGACCACGCTTGAACCGTGCCATCCCGCGAAGCCGTAATAGGAACGACTGGGAGCTACTCTCACCTGACGAGCAAGCCCAGAACTTCAAACAGCTAAGTCTACCTGACTGCGCCAATCATTTGAACTTTCCTACGGACACCGAAAATAATTAGTAACCCTTCCGGCATGGGGCGAACCTTATAGAAAGACAAAAGTCTTGTGAATCCTTTCGGATTTCATTGTTTTTTAACCATATTTTGTTTTGGCGCCATTGAGCTGCTTTATTATTATTGTTGCATAATCTTATGCAGATTTTGGGAGTAAATAAAATACAAGTGTCAAATAATCCTGAACCCTTTGGTCAGACTGATGAGAGTGGGAGTCTTGTAATTTCATGTAAAACCTTACTTCTCTCTGTCTGCCATTTAGAGCAATTCAACCACTTGTATTTCTTACAACCATCTGACGAGCCAGAACCCGGGCACAAATATAAATTTATTAGATGAAAAGGGGCCGGGAAAGTTGCTCATCTCCCATACCCTAGAGAAGTGGGCTAAAGGCAAATTTTCTAAAGTCTTCCCTAGAGACTTAGCCTTTTACCCCATTACCTCGTCACATGTATCGGGATCTACAGGAATCTGGTGCAATATCCGTGGTTCTGTAGCAGACATTTATCACATTGTGTATCGGGATCTACAGGAATCTGGTGCAATATCCGTGGTTCTGTAGCAGACAGTTATCACATTGTGTATCGGGATCTACAGGAATCTGGTGCAATATCCGTGGTTCTGTAGCAGACATTTATCACATTGTGTATCGGGATCTACAGGAATCTGGTGCAATATCTGTGGTTCTGTACCAGACAGTTATCACATTGTGTATCGGGATCTACAGGAATCTGGTGCAATATCCGTGGTTCTGTACCAGACAGTTATCACATTGTGTATCGGGATCTACAGGAATCTGGTGCAATATCCGTGGTTCTGTAGCAGACATTTATCACATTGTGTATCGGGATCTACAGGAATCTGGTGCAATATCCGTGTTTCTGTAGCAGACATTTATCACATTGTGTATCGGGATCTACAGGAATCTGGTGCAATATCCGTGTTTCTGTAGCAGACATTTATCACATTGTGTATCGGGATCTACAGGAATCTGGTGCAATATCCGTGGTTCTGTAGCAGACATTTATCACATTGTGTATCGGGATCTACAGGAATCTGGTGCAATATCCGTGTTTCTGTAGCAGACATTTATCACATTGTGTATCGGGATCTACAGGAATCTGGTGCAATATCCGTGGTTCTGTACCAGACATTTATCACATTGTGTATCGGGATCTACAGGAATCTGGTGCAATATCCGTGGTTCTGTAGCAGACATTTATCACATTGTGTATCGGGATCTACAGGAATCTGGTGCAATATCCGTGGTTCTGTAGCAGACATTTATCACATTGTGTATCGGGATCTACAGGAATCTGGTGCAATATCCGTGGTTCTGTACCAGACATTTATCACATTGTGTATCGGGATCTACAGGAATCTGGTGCAATATCCGTGGTTCTGTAGCAGACATTTATCACATTGTGTATCGGGATCTACAGGAATCTGGTGCAATATCCGTGTTTCTGTACCAGACAGTTATCACATTGTGTATCAGGATCTACAGGAATCTGGTGCAATATCCGTACTAACGATAACTCTATCAGCCAGGCTCGCCGTAACTCTTAAGTAGTCCATCTTCCCCTTTTAGAGTCTTTGGTTATGTGTGAAGTGTTGGTTGAAATTAGCGTCCTGCAAAATAAATCGGTTTATAGCGCGTGTTTATGAACGGATGGTGTTGAAAGTTTGCACGACGATAGTCACTATCCCTGGTCACGCATGGTCCAAATCTCGAGTCAATGTCGGGTCTGGTTACGCCGCGGTTTGTGAAAACGTGAAGCGGCCTGTCGGTGCCCGTATCTCCGGCATTTCTGAATTGATTCGCTTCCGGTTTGGCACACGGATAGTCCCCGGCCCCGGTCATGTACCTGCCAAATTCCAAGGCAATCGGCCCAGAAACGCCGGAGATACGGGCGCCGAGAGGCCGGCGGATGCGCGTTTCGCGCATTTGCGAAACCGCGCAAATGATACGGCCGCGTCGGTTGCCGTTGCCATCGCCCCGTTAGGGCTCACAGCAAAGTGGAAGCGATTCGGTCGAAAAACGGCGGAGTTATAAGGCCCGTTTCGTGTTTCAGACACACAGACACACACACAGACACACACACACGGACACTTGGCTTATTACTATATGATGACTAGCGGAACGCCCCGTACTGGTAACGCCTAGTACAGGTAACGCCAAATACCGGTAACGCTGAGTACCAGTTTTGCCGGGTCCGCGAAAAATTATATTTTTGCTTTTGTGGCTGAAAACCCAATTTTTAGACCCCTACCACTTTGAAGGCCTACCGATCTCCATGA
The DNA here is from genome assembly GCA_017654935.2 of Phymorhynchus buccinoides. NCBI lineage: Eukaryota > Metazoa > Mollusca > Gastropoda > Neogastropoda > Raphitomidae > Phymorhynchus > Phymorhynchus buccinoides. The sequence goes on from JAGGCT020000932.1 coordinate 23,109, forward strand.
CCTTGACCTTGACCTTGATCAGTATGCAATCATCAGAACAAACATATGTCAAAGTACTTACATGCCAAGATTGAAGTCCCTAAGACCAACGGTGTGGACGTTACAGCCCCTTAAAGATTTTCGGTTGTCAAGGTCATACACCAAGGTGAAGGTCACGACGGCGATCATTTATGCGCGGATGCCTTCCTCTCATGGTGACACGCCACCACACAAAATTGGAAACGATTCGGTGAAGCGGTTCGGAAGATATGCGTGGGGCAGAAAAACCCAATTATTAGACCCATACCACTTTCAAGGCATACCGATCTCCCTGACCTTGACCTTGACCTTCATTGGTACACCATCATCAGAACGGCCATAAGCGAAAGTACCTCCATGCCAAGTTTCATGACTCCAGGACCTGCGGTGTGGATGTTATGGCCCCTTAACGATTTTGGGTTTTCAAGGTCATACGCCAAGGTCAAGGTCAGAGCGGCGAAAAGTTTCATGCGGATGCCTTCCTCTCATAGTGACACACCACCACACAAAATTTGAAGTGATTCGGTCAAGCGGTTCGGGAGATCCTTATGACAGACAGAAAAGAACAACAAAGAAACAAAAAAGGGAAACAAACCTGAACGAAAACTTACTCCTTTGCGATCGTAGATTAGCAAAGGACAAAAACAGAAAAAAGAACTGAAAGCCAACTTAGTTCGGCCTTTTGGCATGTGGGGCATTTGTAAATACAAAGATTGTGGGAACAATACTGGAGGCAATGCCCGGAGGCAGTGCTAAACCAGTAAAGTTGAAGCGATTCGGTCGAAAAACGGCGGAGTTATAAGGCCCGTTTCGTGTTTCAGACACACAGACACACACACAGACACACACACACACACGGGACACTTGACTTTTTACTATGTGATTTACATTTCTTCGTTTGTTAGAGCAGTTCTAGTTGTGCATGAAGTGGTGAAGATGACTATCATCAAACTGTCGAACATGGCAGTGACTGTGGCGTTTGTTTCCATCATTTTCTTTGGATTTGTGCCACGCGAGCAACGCGCTGCCAAAACAAGATGGCAGCGTGGGTTACAGCAGAGAGTTCCTGCTACAGTTCCAACACTATTCGGATACCAGTGCCCACTCTCTGGCCCAGTTCCCAACGGACATTCTGACAGCGGACGTCCAATCAAACTGTACTAACAACAACAACACCAAACGTAAACGAAGAAAGAGAGGAAAGAGAGGAGGAGTACGAAGAAGATTGAAAAAGAACGGCATCTATACACCTCTGCCATCCATCATCCTAGCCAACGTACGATCCATGAGGCCCGCATCTGACAACGCCAACTTCTCTGAATTAGAGCACAACACCCGCTTCATCAATGACTTTAGGAGTGCCTGTATTCTGTGTTTGACTGAAACCTGGCTGTGTGAGAGTGTAACGGACGAATGTGTTGCTTTGGATGGTTTCAATTTGTTGCGTGCGGACAGGGATAAGGTTGCTAGTGGTAAATCTCAGGGGGATGGCGTGTGTATGTATGTGAATGAAGAATGGTGTAGAATGGAGAGTGTGAAAGAACGAAAGATGTTGTGTACGGCTGACCTAGAACTTTTTTGTGTGTCCCTCCGGCCTAAGTACCTGCCGAGAGAATTTGGTCAGCTTTCTGTGACTGTAGTGTACATCCCGATTAGTGCCAACGCCACGCGAGCAGCCAGTGAGATCAGCGATACAGTGCACGAACTACAGACTATCTCCCCTGACGCGCCCTGCTTCATCCTGGGCGATTTCAACTCGTGCACTCTAAAGAAAGGCCTACCATCATTCGAACAATACGTCACTTGTCCTACACGGAGAGACAAAACCATTGACTTGTGCTATGGAAATGTACTGTTAGCCTACAAATGTTTCG
>JAGGCT020000933.1:0-5000 GCA_017654935.2 Phymorhynchus buccinoides
ATGGTGTTCACAGACAACTAAGGATGAGCACAAGTCTTCCATCATTAGGCAATAATCTAAGCGTCTTACAATGAAAGGGTTCAACCTGTTCCATGTGTATTCCTTTTCCTCTGGGTGAAAAACTCTCAAAGAGTCTTTTAAGCCTGATTGTGTTAATAAGGATTTAAATTCGTTGACTTCTATTTTGTTAAATGGCCTGCCTGACACAATATCTAATTTATTATCTAACACACAATTAAAATCTCCACAAACGACTATCCTCCCTCCCGCCAACTCACCCACGTCGTCCTGCAGACTTCTAAAAAAAACTATTTTTTCTTGATGATCGTTAGGCGCATAAATATTTGCAATTGTAATCTCATAACCATTGTATTCAACCTTCAAAATAATCATACGTTCCTGGCACTTTACCTCAGTTACTTTTCCCTTAAAATGTTTAAAGATTAAAATCACCTGTCCTTTGCTATGATTGGTGACTGGCTGCGCATGCACACTTCCAGCCCACTGCTTTTCCCATGTGCTTATATCACCCGCAGCAATATGCGATTCTTGTAAGCAAATTATATCTAACTTTTGGCTTTTAAAGTATCTAAATATGGCTACCCTTTTCCATTTATTTTTCAACCCCCAACAATTCAGAAAACAAACTCGCAGTTTATCCGCCATTCTAGAAGAGGGACATTAAGTTTACCTTTGATCCCCCTTGTAACATGGGATCCTCCTGGTTATCTGTTGAAAGAAGATGCGTCACGTCCAGCGCCGCAGTCAGGCCGTGACCACGAAGACATCACGGAGAGACGACCACGACTAGCCCCAAACAGACTCAGGACCACTCTCCATGTCCAGCTCGTTGTCTGAGGCCTCTTCCCAGTCCACTCTCCTGGCGTGCTTCTCCGTACCTGGACAGCTGCCGTCAGGAGTGCCACTGGTCCGCGGCCTTTTCAGGGTCTGCGGAGCGGTGCCTGGAGGGATCCCAGTAGGACTGAAGAATGCTCTGTCGCGACTGGGGCCGACTTCTGTTCTGCTTTCTCTCCTCTTCCTTCTCCACTTGCTTTCCATTCTGCTTTAACTGAGGCGCTTTGAGAAAACGAGCATCTTTGTCATTGCTTTTCTTTTTCTTTCCGTCATCTTTTCCCCCTGGCTTTTCTTTGTGACTTGCACTGGCAGATGTATGTTGTCGGAAATCCTGGGCACTTTCCTGTTCGATGGCCTCTTCTCTTTGAGTACCACTCTGGCTATCATCTTTTTCCTCACTTTCTTTCCGTGTGCCGTTGGATTCGTGTGTTTTGTCTTCGCAATGCTTTGTGGGAGTACTTAAGCTGTCCATCACTGAACACTGGTCACTTCCTTGTTTGTGTCCTGGCATTTTACATGCGCGACACACAATTTCGTTGACGTATATGGAGGCATGGTGACCGGTTTGGAGGCATTTGGAGCACTTCACCACCTACTGCTCCGACTTCTGTTCCTTATGGTAGACTTTGCTGTGAAAGGGCCGACTTTCAATGTGGGATCGAGTGGCTTTGCTGGGACAGTTATGAAAACAACCGTCTACCCGATTCAAAGCTCGTCAGCTTGTTGTCACTGTCTCTGTATTGTTCTTGTATCTCGCATCCGATTTTCTTCAGACGCACCTCTATTTCACTGTTTGCCAGAGACAAAAGTAAATCCAATACCCAGACTTTTGTTGCCGGTTTTTCTTCGCCTGTCAACTCACGTAAGATGTACGGATTAGTGTCTAGCACTTGCAACACAGCCGCGGACAGTAATATGCCTCTTACCAGCAGATCATTCCTGGCTTGTTGAGTAGCAGGGTAGATCCTCCATAATCCCCTGATATCTTGGGCACCAACAATACCGCCTTGTCCAGCCGTTCGTTCTGCCGACAAGCACATGTACAGCTGCAGTCCACTGGTAAGAGTCGATAGCAAGTCCGGTATGCTTCGGTTTTTAAAAGAATACGGGTTGTACACTGACAGCCATCGTCACAGTTTTCAGGCAAAAACAGAGACAAAGTCCACGAAAAAGGCAAAGAAGATGAAACAATGAAAAAAGCCGTGCTGGCTGAGAGAAAAAAACAAAACTAGTCAATGAACAGGGCTTTAGAAATTCGGCTTGGTTGGGAGCGCACGAACAGTGTAGCGAACAGCACGGCGTTCACCCACCGAATATTTTCTTGTTGATGATATTAGTATTCTCGATTCTGTTTTGTTGTTGTTGTTGTTGATGATGATGTTGTTGTTGTTCGTAATGTTTCGTTGTTTTGTTTTAATCCAAGCTTTTACGGCTTTGCGGTCCTACCAATATGTTACAATTATCAACGATCTCTGTTGCCTTTCTTCGCCTACTCCCCATTCAGTTGTATCCAATGCATGTAGGACATGGATGTTCCATTTTGTTGTTCATCAAAGAAGAATGCAGTTTCTGGTTTAATCAAGCAGAAATTGTCCGTTTTTCGTGCATCCGTTCACAGCTTTGTGTTCATGTCAAAGTGCTTTCTGATTATTTCAAAGTGCTTTTATATTCATGTCGAAGTGCTTTGTTTTCATGTCAAAGTGCTTTGTATCATGTCAAAGTGCTTGTCATTCTTTTTTCACTTTCTTTTTTGTCATGCATTGTGCACACGCCTTTTTACTGCCTTTTTTTTCTTGAAAGCTCACATGATTGTTGACATGGGAACTCTTCAATATTGGTGTACTGTGATGGGCTGCTGATTTGTTCATTTTGTATTATGCAAATTCAAGGTCACAACGTCATCATTCACGTCATTCACTGATTGAGTACCCATCTGTAGTTTTCATGTTGTGTTTATTCAAAATGTCAGCATCCGGCTGCTTCAACGGTCCTCATTTCAGTGGATTCGATGAAAGTTTTCTTCCGAATGTTTGTTTGTTTGCTTTTGTGATATTTTTTTCTAGTTTATTAGAATGAAGGGCTCCATTAAAATCACTCTAAGCAACATGGCTAAAATACTGTTTTCTTTAACCTAGGTAGGAATCGTGATAAAACCTTCAATTTTGTCCAGGTATATTGATTCAATAAAACAAATGATCAGACTATTAAAGAAAGACAAACAATTTTTTTTATCACTAATCCAACTGTGTCCAAACAAACGTTCAATTAAATCATCTGTGTTTGTCAAGAAATATACATTATGTTTTAGGGAAGAAGCTTTTTAAGAAGTTTCATTGCAGATTATGCTAAGGGTTCAATTCTTTTCATATGAAATGGAAGTGAAGGTTACTTGAGCGTGTTGTTAACACGAGTTCCCATCTTTGCCAGCCCACGATTGGCAAGTAACGTGTGTTGATTATTTTTTTGCAGGAAGGAGTTTCTTGTGTTCATTCTATGACAAAAACGAAAACAAAAACAGAACAACAAAAAACGTTTTTACCCGTAGCATCAAAAGCGGCACTGACCCGACCTGTCAGTGCCATCTTTTAATCATCAATTACTGAGTTAGCCCACCTGGCCCCCGCTGGCCCCAAGCGGATTTGTTATCTACAGACATTAAAGTTTTAGGAACAGCAAAATAACGTTCTTTATGAGAAACTTCGGTAGGTAGTAGAAGGTTTTACGTCCTCATAGCAGTTGCTCTTAGGGACAAGTAATTCTGGTGCTGTAGTCTTCGGGAGAAAATTCAAGGTTATAGTACCGTTATATAGAGCGGCTTCTCCGACTATTTTAACAGATCTTTTGGCAAGAAAAAGGCCTATTTAATTGCGTCTTTTCCCCCCAGCTTACTATTATATCCACGGACCTACTGTAGGTCCGTGATTAGATCCGATGCTTTGATTTTATGTCCTGCATTTCTCTCCGTAGCTATGTCTTGGATGGGTGGAGATCGTCAATAGTGGTAGTCGAAAGCCGGAACGGACAAAGTCAGTGGCACCAAACTAAAAGACATTCCGTTCAATACTGAATCTACAATTTGGCCTAACAATTGAATATAAAGAATGTTATTTTAATAGCCTGTCCGACTTTAAAAAGCCATCTTTGGGCTCCTAGCACGCAAAACAACAAAACTTGTCGTTATTGTCGATACGTGGGTTGGCAAAGGGCCAGCCACACGTCCACTAAAATCGCACGACTCTACCATACGATACGATCACGTGGTCTCCAAAACAAATGTGATTCGCGCATCTAAGACCACGTGATCGAATCGCATCGTACAGTCGATTTTAGTGGACGTGTGGCTGGCCCTTAAGTAATGTGCATATTAGGCTTCACGCATACAGTGAATGGCAGCAGTGCTTTCTCTTCTGTAGTGTGTTTAGGTCATTCCTCACGGCTTGACGTTCAGAACGCATGCGGCATTGCTTCCTGGGTTAAGATTTTCATGGAACAGGCTGGAAGTTAGTTGTATGGGACTAGAATCATGGAAGCAATGGCACACTGAATGTCACACAATATGAGTCAAAACCAATGAAAATTATTTTTTTATTTTGGACACGTTTGACAGAAATGGGCTTCTTGAAAGTCTCAAAAGTTGCAGACACAATTGAAACACACACACACACACACACACACACACACACACACACACACACACACACACGCACGCACGCACACACACGCACGCACGCACGCACGCACACACACACGCGCACACACACACACACGCACACACACACACACACACACACACACACAGAGTAAACAAACGATGCTGTTTGATAGATACTTCCGCAATGCCTTGAAATAATTTCCTTCATCGTCGTAGTCGATTGCTCACTCTCGTCCTGTCACATGAGCGCAGATGCACCATGCTGCTGTTATGCTCCTAACTAGGGGAAGACGGGGTAAAAAGCGCATGGGCGGGTAAGAAGCCCACCCCAATTATCTCATGAAATTAAGCAAATTTCAGTCAAATTTGCCCATGAGACGAATGCTAGACATTAACGCTCGTCTCATGGGCAAAATGAGACTGAAATTTGCTTCATTTCATGAGATAATTGGGGTGGGCTTCTTACCCGCCCATGCGCTTTTTACCCCGTCTT